>JAKCPI010000352.1:0-104097 GCA_023213315.1 Euborellia annulipes | reverse complement strand
CCTCAGGGCTCAAGTGAAAAACAAAACTGTAATAAAAATTTCCCTTTGAGAGGCCCCGGGGCCCTCAGGGCTCCAAAACAAAAATTTAATGAAAAAATCTCCTTGGAGAGGTAGTCCTGGGCCCTCAGGACCCAAGTGAAAACAAAGTCGTAATAAAATTTGGTGAGAGGCCCCGGGGCCCTCAGCTCAAGTAAAAATCAAAATTTAAATAAAATTTTCTCTTTGAGAGGCCCCGGGGCCCTCAGGGCTCAAGTAAAAAACGAAAAAAAAACAAAATGTAATAAAAATTTCTCCTTTGAGGCCCCGGGGCCCTCAGGGCTCAAGTAAAAATCAAAATTTAATAAAAATTTCCCTTTGAGGGGCCCCGAGGCCCTCAGGGCTCAAGCTAAAAAACAAAATTTAATGAAAATCTCCCTTTGGAGGCCCCGGGGCCCTCAGGGCTCAAGTAAAAAACGAAAAATTTAGATAAAAAAAGAAATTTAATGAAAATTTCTCTCTTGAGAGGCCCCGGGGCCCTCAGGGCTCAAGTGAAAAACCAAAAATGTAATAAAAATTTCCCTTTTGAGGGGCCCCGGGGGCCCTCAGGGCTCACAGTAAAAACGGAAAAATTTAAATAAAAAAAAAAAAAATTTAATGAAAATTTCTCTTTGAGAGGCCCAGGGCCCTGAGGGCTCAAGTAATAACAAAATTTAATGAAGATTTCTCTTGAGAGGCCCCAGGGCCCTTGGGGTTCAGTGATACACGGTATTTTAAAAACATTTTTGTGTATATTTGTGTGTATATTTAAAGATGAGCCCCCCTCAAAAAAAAAAAAATTCAATATAAGGCCCCCTCTTCTAGAGCCGGCCCAGGCCCCCAACTGCCTCGGTACGCCTCTGACTATAAAGTATTAATAATAATAAAACTCCATTGAATTGGTGCTCTCTTTTCGGTACAAGGTTGCAAACGGTCTTTGCGTTTTTACTCTTTGCAAATTTGCCGAGAAGATACCAATCTCTTCATATAATGTATATTTCTTAAAAGAAAAAGTTTTGAAAAAGTAAGATATCAATATAAAATGCTTCCAACACTGGCAATAAATACACCTTGAACAAATAGTAATAAATTAAAAGTATAAAAAAGAAAAAACATATATTTCTTTTTGCTTTATTACTACACTTGTCGACTTTTCGGCCGATGTTCGCCTTCATCAGGACATGTGCTGTTTTTACCTCGAACTTAGAGAGGCCTCTTGGCAGCTCCTGACATATTGTTGGTGGAGAACATTCGTCAGATGTCATGACTTCTGGTTCAATAATGAATTCAAACAGCACATGTCCTGATGAGGACCGGAATATCGGCAGAAACGTTGACATAGTGTATGAAATAAAGCAGAAGATAAATATATTTTCTTTTTATTGATTTCATGGCTGCCTCGATCTCCTCACTACTCATTATACATTCAGCCTCTAATTATTTTAATTATAACTAACCTGGCCCAAGAAAAAGGTGAGCAAAGCAATTATAATAAAATTTACTCCTCCAGCAAAGTCGGTTATTTTATCAAATTGAAAACCAGCAGCAACACCGAAGAAAATCATTTGCATTGTAATAGTGACAATGGCACTAATAGCCAAATGTCGTTCATCCAAAATATTTATCGCCATCTCGTTCACTCTGGGAAAAAATAATAAATTATAACAAAAAATTGAAGATAATCATGAAATTGTTTGTAAACTTTTAGTTAGGGATCCGAATAGAAAACGATTTGCACCCAGATGTTTAATGGATGAAAAGTATTTTACATGAAATTTAATATATTAAATAATATATCGTGAAGAGGTTGCCTGAAAAATTCATGTGCAGAAGAATTTTAATTAAAAATTTAAATCTTACATATTGGCAAAAATAACTTAAATTAGTATTCTTTTTAGTAAAAAACAGCGATGTTTTTTTTCGTTTAAATCTTTATTTTAAACTACTCTAGTTTAAATTTAATATGAACTCTTTTGAATCTAAACTAGCTTGGAGTTATTTAAAGAAAGAACTCATTCAGAAATATTCTACTCCCCTTCTGAAGAGTTTACATTTGTGGAATGAGATTATTTTTTTTTTTTTGTAGAACAGAATTATCACTTGGCCAAACACAAAAAAATCTCTTTTAACTAATATTTCAATTAAAGCATTAGGTCTATATAAAAATTTTTTTTTTATTCCTAAATATATTAATAGTCAATAAATATATTTCAAATCATTTATTTGTTTTAGAATGTCGTATATTTAATACAAAAAATAGTTATATGTTAGTTTGTCTCTAGTTGTCCTCACGGCGTTTCAGGTTCACCCCATATATCACTTTGAAAGTATAAGAAACCGGGTAACAAAAATTCTTTACAAGTTGTCACCGTGAATACGCAGGGGGATAGACAGAAGGTAGACTGACATTAGCGAATTATATAAATATAAGTCATTTATCCCGATTTTAACAGAATTTGCAAAAAAAATAGAGCATATGAAGGTGTTTTGTTCTACTATATAAAATTCCTTATTTGCAACTAATTAATGATATAACTCAATATTTTAAACATGATTGGTTTACAACGATTTGAACAAATCCAAGCCTTTCTCCAATCTTTAAAAGTCCAGTTCCAAAAATCTAGGACAAAATCTTAAAAATATATTTAATATATAGATCAAATTTGATTTTAATAAATTCGTGCCCACCCTTTTTTCTTCCTAAGCCCTTGGCAATCACCTCGGAATAATTTCGGAAAACGGACTCACACCATGTCAAGATCTCGTGCGATTCAAAAAACAATATATTCTATAAAGATCAATCAATGATTATTTCATAAAAAAAAAAGTTCTTTTAAAAGATACTTAAAATAAAATAAGCAAACTATTTTTAAAATAATTTTTAATGTTAGTAAAATTTTAAACTAGTTTGCTCGGATATCTATTAAAAGAATCCAAATTAAATGACGACAATAAATTTCTTCGATTTCTTTGTCTTTTTTTAAGGATTAAATTAATCCTTAATACTTCTTAAAATTGTTGATAAAATATTTATTTTATTATACTGTAAATAACACTAGAAATTGGTGGTGAAATCGAGTATAATAATTTATTTATTTTATAATTATCAAACTTATTTCAACCACTTTAAGAAGTAACAAACATAGAAAACGAATAAAAAAAATATAATAATAAATTTTATAAAATAATACATTGATTTTTATATCTTTATATGAATATATTAAACTACGAGGCTCACATTCAGTCCACTTGTTCTTTGACATAGAATGCCCTTTCTCTTAAATTATCCCATTTTTTCGATGTTTTTTAATAAGCTGGTTGGCCAAGGGCCGAAATTTTCTCCTTCCCAATATATTCGTTCCGAACGTCAACGATTGAACAGCCCCTTACACCCCCCCCCCCCCCTCCTCCCCCTCAAACCACCAAACCCCTTTTTCATTCATATAGATTTCCGGTCCTTAAAAATATAAATAAATAAATAAAAAACCAAATTCCAATACATTCAATTACACAGCGAAGCTTGAAATGAACAAGACTGAATGGTTTTTATTATAAAATAAAAATAAATATGAATGTTTCTTAAAAAAATTTAAAATAAATGCTCAGTTTATAATAATTAAAAAAAAAAATTTTTTTTTTTGAGTTCATTACTCGAGCTTCCGCTGGAATTCAAACCGAATTTTGGGAATTTGGTTCGATTTGTTTGTTCATAAATGTTAAAATTAACTATCTAATACAATTTGAATTTATATATTTATATATATATATATGTAGTAATGAATATATACATAACAAAAAATGTGTATATATAATATATATATATATTCATATATAAAATATATATTTATGTGTGAGGCGGCTTTAATATTTACTACATCATATGTATTATTAGACAGAAAAAAAACAAAAACCTCAAAAACTTGCAAATACTATGTTGGTTCGATTCGCATTCCATGAATATTTTATAGGATATATTTTTTTTAAAAAAAATAGATATACAGATAATATATATATTCAAATATATAAATCGATACATTTTATTACTTGTTGAATATCCACAAATATTCATAAGAATTAGAATTATAAAAAAAAAAATTGATTTTTTACGTGATATCAAATATGGATATAACTAGAAAAAACGGGAGCTCACCTCTCACCAACTTTCCATTTTTTTTTTAATTCCTACAAATCAGGCCTTGCAAAAAAAAAAAACCTATTTATATTTCGATCATCAAATGAAATTGAATTATTCTATATTTATTTTCATATTGATGATCATAATCATATTAGATGTTAGGTGTTGAATTTATCCGTTATTATGTGTTTGGAACTGATACTTTATATATTTCTCAATTATATATATATTATATTTAAAGAAGATATTTGTGTATATATAAAAGTCAAAGAGTATCATCTTATATCTATAAATTTATATATATAAAGATAAATATGTATCTATATACAAGTTGTTCGTAAATTTTTTTTGCGTTATTTTGATTTAAAAAAATTCATCCTCTTTTCTTCTGATATAATATTAAAATGGAAATCTTGACTATGACTTGATAGCCTTATCAGAACAGAGCTTTAGTCTCTAATATCTCTACAATGAAATGATCCGGCACTCAGGATGTAAGATTCTGACTACTTTGTATATACGAATGCGGCTCAGAGAGGAGACATTAGCTTCTCGTGCCTAGGCTCCGGATTCGCTTCCCGTCCCAAGCGAGAAAAATGTATTATATTTGAATTGACTACCAATCATTTGAAATAAATAGGGATAGGGTCTAAATGGCCTTAGATGTCGAAAAAGACCTTATTCAAATTAAAAAATATATATCTATGGGTCATTACACAAATGGGCTAACTTTGGAGTCGAATTTGAAATGCAATTTGTAACTTTGATTTTAATTGTTTGTATTGATTATGATAGAAAATAAGTTAATTATATTGTATCCATATAGTAACAATCAGATTTTTTGATTGTTTTTTTTTTTTTTTTTGTATTAATATATAAGCTCATCAGCCTCTTTATGGTTGAAAAACTTCGCAAGGGACTGACGTTTTTGATATAAAACACAAAAAATCTGCTAATTGTTATGGAATACTTTTTTTTTTTTATATATTAAATATAACAATGAAAAGACAGAAAATCCAGTATATAGTTAATAAATTTCCGAATATTACTTACCAGAGGATTGGCAAATTTAGTGTTTACATGCTGATTTTCCACACAAAAATAGCAATAAAAGTAAATAAAAGATGGTTAACGCCCGGTATTTGGACAACAAAGCCATCTTTACACCCTAAACTTCTATAAAATAGATAATTATTTTATCAACAGACTATAATATCAGATATTTTTCAAATTTACCATAAGACAAGGGACTGACACTCGAATCGAGGTACGCGAATAATGTAAATTTATTTAAAATCTTTTAATCGGAGAAATAAATGCGATTAAGACAACACAAGGTTTTTTTGTTTCAATAATTAATTCAACACTTGATACGAAATTAATTATTTAAAATCAAAATGTATAACTTAACAACACTTAATAAACTATCTTAGATTATATCGATATGGATATAAATTATATAAATCTAATAGTTTAAAATAAATTTGCATTTAAATGTTCACTTTTTGAACTGGTACATGCCAGGGGACTGACATTTTAGGGTTAAAAAAACGAATATTTTCGTTAAATTTTTTAATATTTAAATATCTATCATGTGTGCCCAAAAATTATTAACTTTTTCTATTAACTGATGTTTGAAAAATGTCATTATGTTTGTTAGTCACTGAATTATTTGCAATTACGAGAAGTTAACCCATTTTGGTAGAATGACCCATATATATATATTACGAACCTTGACATGAACTCGGCTCTGTACATATAAAAAAGAAAGCGTATAAATGAATAGATGTCATTAGTAAGAACTAGAAAAATTTTGGATTCTGAGACCTTTATTACTAGATAATTGGGCAAGCAGAAATATAATTAAACTACACGGCAAAAAAATTGGAGAAAACGCGCACAAAAAGAACTAAAATTTTCATACATAATCCGACCTACTGTTTATTATAAATATCTTAAATTACCCTTTATCTAAAAAAAGGTTGACGATCCCCATTCTCCTTATTATAATGAATCGAGAGGGCATTTACCTTTAATTTCACTCTCGAATTTTTTTTTTTATATGGATTACTAAAATAAAATGAATTATCTAAAAAATGCAATTTATATTTGAATAAATGCTAACAGGTTCTTATTAACATTAAGCTATATTGAATTTGATTTCAATAATTATTTAATAATATTTATTAAAACTCTATTACTATTAAAAAAATTAACGAACAACATCTATATAGATATATACAGTATATATATATATATTTATATTTATTTTATATGTATATATATATATATATATATATATAACATATATTACTAAGATAAGTTTTCTCGGATTAAATCGCGTTGGATGATGAGATTTACTCTACGTTTCAGCTCTACTTTTGGACCCATTTTCAAGAGAGAAGGGAGTTAGTAGGTAATGATGGAGGAGGGTTGTTTACGGGGTCGCAGTCTTGCTTCCCCCCCCCCCCCCTGTCTCTGAATTCTGGAGGTTGGTTGTGTATAATCGTAATTGTATTTGGTTTGAGTTGACTTCTATTCCTCCATCATTACCTCCTAACTTCTTTCTCTCTTAAAAATGGCTCCAAAAGGAGAGCTGAAACGTCGAGTAAATCTCAACATCCCACGTGACCTAATTCGAGAAAAAATTTATCTCACTTTGTCTCCAAATCCTACAGAACATATATACATATTATATATATAGAATTATTATTTTTGTAAAAGAAAAAATGATCAACGATATGTGAAACGAGAGTATATTGGCCCTAATCAAAATTGGAAAAAGACAAAATAAAAAAATGGGGGATATAAATATTTTGGAAAAAAAATTACCAGGCTAATAACGAATGAATGCCTCGTACTATTCTAGGTTTGTATGTTAGAAATTTGCTCTCCGCTATATACTACAAAAAAAAGAGCTCTCCAAATTTTTAATCCTTAAAAAATCTTCCCAAAAAATAAATTTTCCAAAAAAAAAGAAGAGAAAATAAAAAAAAAAAAATTAGCCTCTCTATATCATCCCATCCCCCCTCCATTCCTATATTTCCAATATTAAAAAAAAAAAATTAATACCTTCCAAATTAGCAGGGTTAATTTAAGTGACTCAAAGACATACATACACACACAAACACACAATAAATACACTTCCTTTAATAAATAAAAACGAAAAAATCAAAAAAAAAAAAAAATTGTTAATTTTTAGCTCCTTTTCTGATTGAGCTTAGTGAACGGGTTTAAGAAATGAAAATGGAATGAGACTGATATTGTAGAATAATATAAAAAAATTATTTATATATTATCACTTAAGGCCTGGTAATATTATATTTTGATATTCAGAGAGAAAGTTAATATCATTAATTATTATTATTAATAATTTTATTTCAAATATAACATATAATAGGTATACCAAAAATAACGATTTAAAAAAAAAAATCAAAAAAATATATAATGTATTATTATGTATATATCTACCTCTATTCAGGGGCGTATATATATTTATTTTCCGAGGGGACGAACCCGAATTTGAAGGTTTCTTACTTTTTTCGACAGAGACTAATCGGACTAATAAAACCGATCAATGTTAGATGTAAATGATAGTCTGTCTGATAAATTTTACAAATTTCAAGAGGAGCCCCTCCTCCCCCTTCCCTTATATACGCCTCTGCCTCTATTAGATAATGACGAATTGGAATTTTTTTTATTATTGAGAGAAATTTTGGTTTCGCTCAAGATCAGAGTAATAATAACTTGAGATAATTAAATAATTTTTTTCTTTAATTGACTCAAAATTTGAGAATTTTAAAAAATCGTAAGATTAACATGTTTGTATTTTTATTTTAATTATATATATATATTTATTTATTGTATTTACAAAATAAATAGTAGTAAAAATCTTTTTAATTTATAGATGAGCCTGAGTTCTATTTACGAATATAATTAAATACATTTTTTGGTTTGAATTAATAGGCTAATAAATAACAAAAAAAAAAAAAATTTTTCTAAATTTAGAAAAAGGAAAAAGAAGGAAAAAAATTTTTTTTTTAATTTCATTGTATATTATATGAAAATGGTATTCTAATGTAAAGATCAAGTCTTGTTATTACTACATCTAAGTTGTGAAAGGGGCTTTTCCCTATATTAGGAAGTATTTGTTATTCCATGAAGCATGTTTCAAAGGATCAAGTTGGAGGAATGCATGCGCCCAGAGGCGTAACTACATAGATCGGAGTCCCCCTCCCCAAAAAAAAAAAATTAAATATTCAAATTATATACAAAATATTATTAATTCAATTGATTGAACGTGGCTGTGAGATGTCAATGAGTATGATGTGGAGGACAGCAGCCAGATAGGTAGCCTCTATTTAATAAAACAGACTCCTTTAAACAAAACGTTTCGGCTAAATTTATTGCGCCATCTTCAGTTGTTAAAGAGTCTTGTGGGAAAATAGAGTTACATATGACAACTCTATTTTCCCATAAGACTCTTTAACTGAAGATGGCGAAATAAATTTAGCCAAAACGTTTTGTTTAAAGGAGTCTGTTTTATTAAATAAAGGCTACCTATCTGGCTGCTGTCCTCCACATCACACTCATTATTAATTCAATAGTAAAAAAATTTTAGGGGTGTCCAAAGTTAAAAAAAAAGTGAAAAAATTCAATTTTTCTAAACTTTTGGCTGTAATTTGCACCACTAAATCACCTCCAAATGTACTGTTATTTACGCCCCTGCATGCGCCGAAAAGTCAGCATTAGAATGACACCAAGGAGATCACCCCAAAGAGATTGAAATGGCTTTTTGTAAGATGAGAGAATTTGAGCAACCGTTTCTAGAGAAACAGAAATAATTCTCACCGTTGGAATTAGTTACCATTGGAATGATTGTATTTAAATGAATCCAAAGGTGAAATGTCGAGCCCTTTGAAAAGAGACTGGAGATTGACCCCTTTGGAGGCTTCAAAATATTTAATTATGGTTTACTCACATACGCTTAAACCATTTTTATTCTGCACAAGCAATTTCATAGATTTCATAATAATATGAAGATTTTGACTTTACATTACCAAATTGACATATCTTCGCTTTTATTACCTATATATATATATGTAATTTATACTTTACAAAGTTTTATTGAATTTTTGAAATAGGACTCAAGCTCATCATTGCATTATAAATTTGAAATAATCATTTCCTGTTTAAATTTACTAAAGATTAGCTTGTTAAATATGAAATGTCCCTTTTTGAATGCAGAGTTTGATCTATTCTATGCAGGGCCGGAACTACGAGATTTTTTAGGGGGGCAAAATTTAATTTCCCGCCCCCTCCTTAAAATTTTCTATGCAAAATTCATATCATTTTACCTTTTTTTTTTAGAAAATCTTTCTTCAATTGCCGCCCCCTGATATTTGCCGCCCGGGGCACATGCACCCACTGCCCCCCCCCCCCTAGATCCGGCCCTGATTCTATCGTAGACAAATAATTACATAATTAATTTAAATATGCGCCAAAATGATTGTCTTTACATTTTAATGGTTACCTGTTTATGCTAGAAACGAAAAAAATCAGGGGATAAATTGTCGATGAAGTTGCGAAAGGCATTTCCAATAGTTAAATATTGTTTCCTTTAAGAGATTGTCCTGGACGAGGTGGTTATCAGTTGGCACAAGGAATTTGATGATGAAGCTTGCGTAGAGGCAGACCAAATCTCTTTCAAGAAACGCTCAACCAAAGTCGCAAATCAAAGCACTCATATATTCACCTGATCTTCCGTCAACTGATTACCTCCTCTTTCAGGCATTGGACAACTTATTGAAGAAAAGAATATTTAATTCTCAACAAGCTGTTGAATATTATTAAGTCTAATCCTCAAGCTACTGACATAAACAAGTGATTAAACTGAGAAGACCATAATGAATATTTCATTTAATTATATCATAATTTGTCTGAGGTGATTACAATATATCAAACTTTGGGCACCAATTGTTGAAGTTGCGAACATTTCATACATTCATAATTGTTAAAAATATGTAAATTTTCAATTGTTCTTGAGGATGTTCAAAAAGCTACTTTGCCAGAAATAAAAGAGAATAAATATTTTCTCTTTTATAACAACCAAGAGTGTGATATTGTTAAATTTGAAAAAAAAAAAGCAACCAGCGACTTTTTAAGACCACATCATTTTATTTGTAGATGTTTTGCCTGATATCTATCAACTAAATAGTGGAGAGGATCGTCATTCATTGGAATAAAAAATGAATTTCGGTGTGATCTTTAATAAGATGATAAAATGGGAGAAATCTCAAAATTCCATCAATTTGTTTGAAAGGTCCATTTTTGGATTATATATTTTTACACCCGCAATCGCTCGACATAATATTAAAAAAAATATCTACATCTAAATTGAACCTAAAAAGCAACTGGTACTTTTTCAAATTACTTGATTTTTTTTTTTTCTTTATATATTAGCTAACGTTAAAAACAAGGTGTTTAAGTATTTTATCCATCTCTAAAAAAACACGAATATTTCTTCCCTATCATTCTTTTCATTTTTTTAAACAAAAATAAAATTTCCTAATTTAAAAAATGTTCCTAAAATAAAGAGATCGTCAGAATGAAAATTTTATTTTGGAGTGGAAAAGGAATTAACACTAATAAAGATGTTATTTTTTTAATTAGGGTGCTAATTTAGTTTAAAAAAAAATTAATACATAACATATACCTACAAAACACAAAAAAACACACACACAAATACACACACACACCTTTCTGTAAATTCGTCGTGAACATATTTTACTAATAGCTTTAACAAGAAAGATCCAAGCTATATACATATATATGTAAATGTACATAATAATAAATTGGTGTATATTTATATTATTATGTATAGACAATATATATGTATCATATATATTTATATATATACTTATATATTATATCTATGTATGTATAAAGCTCAATTAAAAAAAAAAGAAGAAAATTTGTTTTGGTATAAAATTAAAATTGTAAAAAATAATCTATATATATCTATATTGAATAAAATAAATATATATAGATAATATATAAATATAATATGTATTTTATTGTCAAATTTGTGTTTTTCTTCTTTCTCCTTTTCTTCCTTTGGTGTATTACTAATCTATTATTTTTTTTTTTTTAGCTATGATCAGAGATCTGATGATTAAAGATTCTTTAAAATCTTGAGGTGTGTTTGTCGTGCATGAAATCACCAGTTACCAAAAAATTATCGGTCAGCGCGCATATGGTTCATTAAATAATAAGAATAGAATAAGTTGGACTCTGAATGCTTACTAAAAATATGAACTTTTTGTATATTTGGCCCCAAAAAAAAAGTAAGTTCTAAAGTTTTATTATCCTCCTGTCTCTGTAATAACTCAAAAATTTATAGGAATTTTGGGATGAAAATAATTTTCCTGTAATCCCGAGAAGGTCCTCTTTATGCATATAAAATTTCATTTCAAAATTCCAACGGGAAGTTGCCTAAATAGAGCGTGTCAGACAGACGGACATTAGCGAATTATATATATATAGATTTGTTTTATAGGCCTACTATTTGAGCATATTATTATAATTTTCTAAAAAAAAAATTTTGCCCCCCCCCCCCCTTCCTTGAATCAAATTCGTTACGGCGCCCCTGCCATTTTAAAATTTTTTGAAACTCATATAATTCACTTTCCAGCTCATGAACTCAAGCCATTATCGTGACTTTTCAAAAAGATCGCCAATTTTTATAGATATTGTTGCTATATTCAGACATAGATAAACTTGACACAATTATGCTATATATCTATTATATCTAACTTTTTATCTCAAAATAAATTAAAATATAAGCAATATTTATAAAATTATAAACAAAAGCTTTTTATTTTTCATTCAAGAAATTAAACTTTTTAGATTTTTGAAAATGGTAATACTTAAAAAAATGCTCTTTAGAGAAATCGGAGCTAACTTCATTCTTTGTCGGCCTCCGCTTCTCGCTTCGCCATTTCGCTATCAAAATGGCGAAGAAAAAGGATTCGGATAAAAGTTCTGAAAAAGATCGCAAAGATGAAAAAAGTGAAAATTCTGACGATCAAGAACCAAATTTTAATGATCCTGAAGGATATACAGATCCAATTACCGATGAGGGTAAATATTTATTAAGCATTTTCTAACCCCATCTGTTCACTATCTTTTGTCCTCGTGGTTCAACCCAAATTCTAACCATATGTCTTTTTTTATTCAGAACTTTTAGGCGATATTTTGGTCCAGCAGCCCACAGAGACCGACGGAGTGGAATCCGTTGTTGTTGTTGATGGAGTTCCCCAGGTGGAAGCTGAAAGAGTCGTCAAACTCTCTGGCGTCATCACTAAAATTTTCTCAAAGTTTGGGACTATTGTTAATGAGTATTATCCCACGACAGAGACTGGACATACTAAAGGGTGAGTTCATAAATATTTTTAAAATCTTTTGTTTAATCTGTTTATGAATAATATAATCACACAACCTATAATGAATTAACATCCTTTCAGTATATATAACTTATTTTGTAAGCACCATCATCACCTTATAGGAAGAATATTTAAGAATTTTGGATCATATTTTGACTATTCACATACTGTATCTGCGTGTCGAAAGTAGGCCCAGATTTTGTAGAGATTCCATATGTTTAATGAAATAAAAAAAAAGATATATATATATATATATATATATATATATATATAATACACTTGAAACTTGAGATATAACACTACTAGAGGACGCACAAATGTGTCAGATATACCATTTTTCAGCCCTTTTTTGAGTTGTATAGCTTTTATTTCAATTGTAACCATCAGAAATTGCTCATCCTCGAATATGTTTCATATGGGGTTGAATATTCCTATTTCGTAACATGCTCATCGATAAAGTTTTTGATAGAATCATTCTGTAGAGGCCGCACAAAGCTTTTAAAAATACTATTTACACTTTTTCCAGTATTAAAGCTCTAAGTCTAAACGCAGTCAGCATAATTTGCTCGCTCTTTGATATGACTTACACAGACTAATATTCTTCAATGTCATAACATTGACTAATATTCTTCAATGTCATAACATTGACTCAAAAAAGGGATGAAAATGGCATTTTGGACACATTTGTCCACCCTCTGCTCTCTCTTTTTTTATAGATTTAGAACCGATTTAGGACTATCGTCGAAAAAAAATCGAAAAAGTTCAAAATGAGAACCACCCTATAATATATATATATATATATATACGTATTTTATATCTGTACCGGTATTACCTTTTATCGTAAAATATTTTGTCTTAGTTCAATTCTCATGGGGGATTTGAACCCAAATCGTCAGTCCCCTGATACGCCTTTGTATTCTCCTAAGATATGACCATTTAAAACTTTTCAAATATACAGTTCTGATGATTAAAAAAAAAGTACATCACATTCTTTGAACAGCATGTATTCAGTATATATATATATATATATATAGTCTATAGAAAAATTATTGTTGTTTTTCAATGTTCTTGTTCATTGTGACCACCCATTCAAAATTTTTTAGTATTTGGCCTTGCTTACAAAAATGTTTCTTGCTGACTGTACCTTTAAGCATAGGCCAAGACATTTAGCATTATTAAAAAGTAATTTCTCATATTTTCTAGAGTATTATAACTAATTGTTTCTCAATTTTTTTTTTCAGGTATATATTTTTAGAATATAGCAACCCCAAGCATGCTGCCGAAGCAGTTAAGATGACAAATAACTATAAATTGGATAAACAACATACATTTTTAGTTAATCTTTTTACAGATTTCAAAAAGTGAGTAACTTTTAAATTCCATTTATTTAAATATTAAACACTATTTAATTAAACAGTAGATAGGGAAGGAGAATGCAGCCAGGTAATAAGTCTCCACGAAATTAAACTCTCTGTTCAGGAAACAGTTTCGGTTTTAATCACATTAAAACCGAAACTGTTTCCTGAACAGAGAGTTTAATTTCGTGGAGACTTATTACCTGGCTGCATTCTCCTTCCCTATCTACTGTTTAAATATAACAGCCACTTTAAATCTTCAAAACTATTTAATTAAATTAAAAAACGATTAGTATGAATGGAAAAAATTATACTTTTAATTAAACTTTACAAATCCGGTGTGACTGGTCGCACAGCACACAAGTTTACTTCAAACGATTTCCATGAAAAATTTCACTGATATACTTTTTAAAGATCTTCTAAAAAATAGTTGATTTATGAAAAAGTACTAGTACTTTGGCCGATTTTGTTCAAAAGCTTATTTTCACTCCCTGGGGAGGTGCCTAACTCAAATATAAAATTTCAACAACGATAGAAAATATTAATTTATTATCACCATTATTATTAATAAAAGATATTAAAGATATTCATCTAAATTAAATCATAATTTCTGACGTTCTTTTTAGATATGAGGATATTCCAGATCAATGGGAGCCGCCAGAGCCCCAAGCCTACAGTGATCAAGGCAATTTGCATTATTATATGCTTGATCCTGATGCCTATGATCAATACTTATTAATCGTTGGAGGTGGATGTAACATTCAAGTCTGGTCCAATAGTTCACCAGATCCTACACTTATTGAAGACCGTTCTGTAAGTTAAACAAATTTTTTTTATGAACTTTCAGGATTTTATTATATTTTTTTAAGAAATGAAAAATTAATGGTAATTCTTGCTTAAATTCCTCCCCAGTACCGTTATGATCAGAGTGGGGGAGACGGAGTGGCCTATGGGCGGGGCTTAATTACCTTGGCAATTTTCATGTTCTCTACATCCAGGATAAGAAGGAAATAAATTTGCGAGCCCGAAGGGCTACCGAATCGCTTCGAACTGAATGGTTTCTGACCGAAGAAACCCAAACCGAAGCCGAGAATTTCCTAGTTGTTTTAATTTTTTTTAATCTAAGAAAATCTAACTGCACAGGACCGAAACAATTAGGTCGGGACTCCTGCAAGTTTTTTAATTATAACCGTTCTTTGTCACTGTGCATGTCGTTAAGTTAGTTAAGCCCCGCCCACCAGTCCCCACTCTTGTCATAACGGTACTGGGGTGGAATTTAAGCAAGAATGTCCTAATGGTAAAATAATATTTGTTTTTTGATAGCTTTTAAAAATTATCTATTATTCATTTATTTTTCTTTCTTTTTTTTTAATGAAATTTATTTAAAAAAAAAAAAAATTTTCCCCCTGTTCTAATTAATTATTAGTAATTAATTTTTTATTGTTTTAGCGTTGGACAGAAACATGCATCAAATGGTCCCCTTTGGGTACTTATCTGGCCACATTTCATCGTAAAGGAGTTGCTATTTGGGGCGGACCCAAATTTGAACAACTCTGTCGTTTCGCCCACACCGGCGTCCAATACATTGATTTCTCACCATGTGAAAAGTGAGTTAAATTTTTATTTTTTAAAGTTATATTTATTAGCACTATTGATCATTCAGGGGTTAAATATTAAATATATTTAGATATTAAATTACCGTAAAAAGTGACGGCTGTGATAATAACGTTGAAAGAAAGGGAAGAGGCAGCCAAAAAGAAAAAATTCTGAATGCTCAACTATTTTCCGGTTTTTTTATGCTCAGAGTTAGTTAGCATACTTGGTATATACATATCTTTCAAATTGTTGACAATTGAACATGTATATGGTTGAACTGGCATACAATGATTGACAATGGTCGCCCAAGAGAGTGAATTTTATTATATAGGCCTACCAAGCATATGTGTACTAACTCTGATCATAAAAAAACATTTAAAGGACTGATGATGGAACACTAATAAATGCACCGAAACGTATCCGGAAAATTTTTGTAGCATTCAGAATTATTTCTTTTTGGCTGCCTCTGCCCTTCCTCTCAACGATATTTAGATATTTTTAAACTGCTCGAAAGACGTGTAAGTCGAGGATTAACATTTTATAAGAAAAATTATGAATTTAAATTTTTTCATAACTAAATTAATTTTACTGCTGACCCCTCACCTCAGGGACCCAACGGTGTTCTCTGATTTGGTAAAAAGGAAGCACACTGATTCTCCGGATAGGCTGGAGACAAAACGATCCCCTCCCCGAGTGCTTAAACTTAAATTTTGTTTCTTCCTTAAAATTAAAATGAAAGGCTATAATAATAGAATTGAAAAGTAAAATCAAAAAGCAAATTTTTTAACAGATATTTAGATTAGAAAATAATTATTGATGGATATTTCAGGAGGGAGGAGAGGGGGAGAGGGGGGGGGGGGGTAGAATCTTCATTTTCCTTAATTTATCAATATATAATTATAATAAAATTAATTATAAATTGTGTATAATAAAATAATAAATTCCAATGTATCGTTTGTTTTGTTTTTTTAGGTACTTGGTTACTTTCTCCCCTATGGGAGATGATATGCATGGTCATGGACACAGCCAAGGCCATCCTGGACCAAATGATAATAAACGTCTTATTATTTGGGACATTCGAACTGGCCAAGAGAAACGATCATTTCTACCCGATAATCTGAGCAATTGGCCAGTGTTTCGTTGGTCTCAAGATGACAAGGTAATTAGATATTTCTTATCTAACATAAGAGGATGCAAGTGGCTAAGCTGTGTATTATAGATCTTAAGTTTCAACTCCACTCTGGTTTGAGAACACAAATTATTCATTATTGTCAGTCTCCTCCTGGGGTAGGCAAGGAGAAGATAATCCATCTCCAAGAACTGAACAAAGGGTGCAATTTGAGGTATCTAGGAAGCCCAAACTCAAAACTTAATTGACTTTCATAAAAATATCTGTGCCTATAATTCGCTTGTCTCTTCTCTTGCATTTGTTGTCGATATTCAAAAAATATCCTTCCCAAAACCATTAGAATAAGAAGAATGGGATATATAATACATTTTTGACGTTTGCTCTAATAATCTTTCCTTTGTTGCAGTATTTCGCTCGTATTGGGAATGACATTCTCTCCGTCTATGAAACCCCATCGTTTGGTCTCCTCGAGAAGAAATCTTTGAAGATTCCAGGAATTCGAGACTTTAGCTGGTCTCCTACTGATAATATCCTTGCTTATTGGGTTGCTGAGGATAAAGATGTGCCTGCTAGAGTGACATTGCAAGAAATTCCAAGGTAAGGAGAATTAGTCTTATTCTGAAAATGTATTAATTCAAAGCTAGCTGATTATTGTTCCCATTTATTTTACCATCCTTTTCACTTGCCAGAATCTCCAATATATATATATTAATTAAAATTAATTTTTTAGTCGTAATGAAATCCGTGCCAAGAATCTTTTTAATGTTGCTGATTGTAAAATGCATTGGCAAAAATCAGGAGATTATTTGTGTGTCAATGTCAATCGGTACAGTAAGATAATCCGAAAAGAGAAAAACGAAATTAAATATAACGTAAGTAGATAAAATTTTTTTATAACTTTTTATCACAATTAAATTCTTCCTTAATTTTTAAGTTGTAGTAAAAACTACGTATATGGTCGCGAAAAATTAAAACAAATTGTTTTAATTTACAATTAGCAAGTTTTATTCTACTTTAATGTATTATTGGTCTTAAGAAAAATTGTTTCATTTTTGATCAAAATATTTATATATATATATATATATATTAATATACAATGGTGAGCTATAGGGGGCTCATGCGAGCCCCTTGTTATTTCAGATCTTGTTCTTTATATTTATACAAATTACAAATCTTTTTTCACCCAAACTAGGAGATAGCCCTTAGTTAACATTTTTATAACTAAATAGGAAGAATAAATGAGCAAGCAGCTAGTTATATTTCAATTTATTAACAAACCAGGGCCGACTTTTCGGTCACGTATGGGACCATCTTCAGGGCCAGGTTAATGTCTGAAAATACATATAATCCTCGCCAGTTATATTGGGCATTCACAATTACACGTAGCTTAATCATGATGATCATCATTCACTCTCTGTCCATGGTATGATAACAATAAAATTTGAGGCATGATCATGATTAAGCTACGTGTAATTGTGAATGCCCAATAACTTGGCGAGGATTATATGTATTTTCAGACATTAGCCTGGCACTGAAGATGGTCCCATACGTGACCGAAACGTCGGCCCTGTTTTGTTAATAAATTGAAATATAACTAGCTGCTTGCTCATTTATTCTTCCTATTTAATTATCAAGACTCAGCTATATACCTCCTTCAAATTTTTATAACTCTCTTCTCTTTAGACCTAAGGATTGAAAAATCAAGTTTGATGCTAGGGGAGAGATCGATGAGAACAAGGGGACCAAAATTCTTTAATATTTTGCCAAATCATATTAAAAAATGTAAATATGATTAAAAATAAATTGAAGCCGTTTTTGGTTAGCAAATCTATATATGTTCAATAAGTGATTTCTTTGTCATTCAAAGTTCCATGTGACTTCAAGTCCCATTTTTTGTGTTTATTCTTTATTTATTAAATAAATCAAATTAATATGAAAATATTTTCTCAACTCTTCTAGGGAATGTATTACAATTTCGAGATCTTTCACATGCGGGAGAAACAAATCCCCGTTGATTCCGTTGAAATTAAAGAGGTAATCCATGCATTCGCCTGGGAACCAGTGGGCAACAAATTTTCGATCATCCATGGTGACGGTGCTAATATCAACGTCTCGTTTTATGGTGTGAAAACTGGCCAAGCACCATCTTTATTAAGTAAGTTTCTATAAACAAACAATTTTTATTTTTATTCAATTCTAATTTAATTTATTTATTTATTTTTTAGAACGATTTGAGAAGAAGATGTGTAATACATTATTTTGGTCTCCTACTGGACAGTTTATTGTTTTGGCTGGATTACGTAATTTAGGAGGCACTCTTGAATTTGTTGATACTAATGATTTCACAATTATGAACTCGACCGAGCATTATTCTTGTTCTGATGTTGAATGGGATCCAACCGGTCGATATGTTGTGACTGCTGTCTCCTTTTGGAAAAACAAGGTATTCATTTATTTTTTAGCAATGTTTATTTTAATTAATGAATAAATTAAAGTGATGATAGAAAATAAAATTGAAAATCTTATAGTTTTAGGCGATCGATTTCCTCTTTAATAATATTAATTTATATATATATATATATATATATATATTCTATAGCCCGCGGGCTTGGTGTAGATTTCGAAAAGGAAATCGTCTAACTGCATCCTGAAACTGTAGTATTATTATATCTTGGGCGTGTCTCTCTCTCTTTCGTTTGCTTTTGAACAAAGTTTTCGTAATAAAAGAAATAACAAGCGAGATCAAAAGATCTTATTACGATGTTTGTCTTTGACTAATTTTTTTTTTTTTTTGATAATGATGAGTTGAAAATTAATTGATAATTCTTCATAGAAAAGATAAAAGAGGATAAATACTAGTTTTTTTTTTTATGCTTTTCGGTATTACTTACTTTACGTTTTTAATTATAGACCACCACATTTTGTTTTATTAATTATTTATTAAAAATAGAAATATTGTACAACGTTTCGACTGCTTATTTTGCAGTCGTATTCAAAAACTTAAGTGAACTAACCTCTAAGGGACACGTATGTGAAGCAGGGGCATATATAGAAATTTTTTCATCGGGGGGGGGGGGGCGAATTTTAATATCACCCCCCCCCCCCCTCGAATGACAAATTTTTATTAAATAACGACATTTTTTCCACCCTTGGGAATTTTTTCCGCTAAGTGGGAAATTTTTTCCAAATTTTCGCCACCGTCCGCAAAATTTTTTTTTCCTACCAACTTTGTTTCCGCCCTGCGGAAAATTTATTTTTTTTTTCCTTAAGCAAATTTGACCAACTTTTTCAAACACCCTTGGGAGAACGTACAGTGAACGCCAAAGTTTTTTTTTTTTTTTTTTTTTTAATAAAAAAACATTCACACTTTTTCTCATTCACACTCACACTCACACACACATTCACACTGTCTTTTCGGCAGCTCAGGCCATATAAGACATTTTTATTTAAGCCATCTGGTATCCAGATGGCTTAAATAAAATCATCGGACTGCCTGGGGTCCGAACCCGCGACGTTTGGTATATGAGGTTAGCACGCTAACCTCTACACCACGCCCCGTGGGCGAACGCCAAAGTTAAGTCCCACCCATGCGTCGTTTTGTACTAGTGATTTTTTCATTGTTTTTATAAAAGAAAATGAAAATCATTATGGAAATTTTCTAGCTTTGAACCATGAAAGTTTCCATTAAAAAATATATATTTTTTTTTAAACAATGAAGTAATCACAAGTAGAAAATGCATGAGTGGGTCTTGATATTGTCTTTTACTGTACAGGGGCGCCGGAACGAATTTGAATCAGGGGGGCAAAACAATTTTGTTTAGAAAATTAAAATAATTTAATATGTTCAAATAGCATAAAACAAAAACAAATCTACTATAAAACTTCAAAAATTTTAAATAAAATCACAATTTTAATAAAATTAAAATTTTAAAAAATTTGCTAGTGATTTTATCAAAAATTTTTGGAAAAAATTTAAAAAAAATGAATTTTTTATTCTTTTAATTCTTTTAATTTAGAAGATTTTATTTTTCAAAAGTAAAAATATATCATTTTTAAAAATAAATGAAATAAAAGAAGAAATTTTGCCCCCCTCTGCCCCCCCCTGCAGAATGCCAGGGGGGGCAATGTACCCTTGCCCCCCCCAGTTCCGGCGCCTATGTTACTGTACATTCGTCTTAACAGAGTGTCTCCTGTGTATTTGCCAGTATAAATCAAATAATTAGGCCTATAGATTATATTTATAATCTCAGAGGCGGCTGGACCAGCAGCGTATCCCCCCCCCCAGCCCCAGGCCTTTGGCGCCCCTCGCGCATCCGGCTTTCCGACTTTTTTTTGAAATTTCATAATAAATTCATTTTATATCACAAATTCGGAGAAAAATTACAAAAAAAAGCTCGAACGAGATTCTAAAAAATTCTAAAAAAAAGGTCGAACGAAAAACGACGCCCCAGTTGAGCTTCGCCCTCAAAGGCTAGTTACGCCGCTGGGCTGGAGGCACTCAATCCAGGACAAAAAAAAAAATTGTTAACTACAAAATGAAAGAGTGCGGATTAAATAAAAATATTGTAAAATTTTTTTTACCAACTCCTGCCGCCCCTATGTCTTCATCTCTAAGCTATTCTATAATAGTATAATAGTATTAATAGTTGGTCTGCCTATCTTATAATCCAAAAAAAAAAAACTTTGAAATTTAATATCCTTTTTGTACTGCCTCGATTTTTTTTTTTTATATACCGTCATAAATCTAGCCAGTTTTGAGAAATCGAAATAAAATTTTTTCCCTCATATGGACCCTATTTAATTTTTTTCCACTTTCTTACCTACTATAAATTAAATTAAATTATTTATATTTTCTTTCTGAAATCTTCCTTTGGTTAAATACTTTTTTAACCATGCTGAATTCATACAGATGCCTATGTGTGTGTGAGTGGCGCTCGCAGCGCTCTCTAAACGGCCATTTGAGCAATTCGCGCCCGCTTGTTATTTATCTGTCATCTCGGTTCTGTATTCTTTTTAACTTTTCGTTAATATTTAAAGAGTATTTATTTATTTGTGTTATTGATTTAGTTATATAATAATTCGTGATAGTTTTATTTTTATGTGTGTGTTGTGAATTCAAAGTGATTTTCCTGCATTTGACGACCTGGGGCCTGTCTGGCTGCAATTTCACCTTTTCAAGGTAGAATTTATTTCATTTCTTGAAAAATATTTAATTGTTGTTTTTACGTACCTAATAAATATAATATTCAAATTTGTATATTAAATGTGATGTAAAAATGACAGGTGAGGTTAGTATCCTATTAAAAGATAAATTATCTTTTTTTTAAATATTTATTCAAAAAATGATTCGATGATCAAACTTTAATAATGTTTTTTATATTTTCAATCAAATAATATTGCTCAGGTGCTCAAACTCGAGTTAATTCAACAAATTTGCAAGTGTTTTGTGTCATTTTTATTTTCATTTTCAAGAAATCTAAATGTATTTGATTCAGCATAAAATCGAGGGCTTTTCTGTCAATTTTTGTTTAGGTGCATATTCTAGTTAGTAAATAATTAAGATAAAATCTCTTAGGAAATTGTTTCATCCCTATTTTGCTTGGTACCTGGTCTGCTGGTTATGATCTGGTTTGATAGACAATTTGTCAAGTATATCTTCTATTAATATTCCTGGAGTCATAAAATAAATAAGAACTTCCATTCGCTTGTTGTTCGAATGAAAACAAGTTTATTACTTTCTCTTACCTCTATATATATGTTAATATATATAGAGAGAGAAAGTATTGGTTTCATGTCAAAAATTCGATGTCGAGATTTTGATGGATATACACGTTTTGAGGTCCCCTGAATCCAAAAAAGTGGTTTTCGCGACATGGTCTGTCTGTCTGTCTGTCTGTCTGTCTGTGTGTCTGTGTGTCTGTCTGTGAACAAAATATCTCAAGAACGAAAAGAGCTACGAAGTTGAAATTTTATATTTAAGTTAGGCACCCCCTGGGACGTGACACGAAGCTTTTCAACAAAATTGGCCAAAAAGTACTAGCACTTTACTGATTCACTTTTTCAGTTTTTTTCGATTTTCTCAAAATTTGCTCCAACGATTTTTTTAAAATTCAAAAATCAATTATTTTTTAGATTCCTTATAAAATGTATATTCTCATTTTGTCATTGAAATCTTCTGAAGACCACTTTACTCTTGTGCTTCATAGGAAAGATAGGAGAAATGGTTGCCATGGTAACAAAATATAAATATTTTCCCATACTTATAAATTTTACATCTTAAAATCCAATGTACCCTACTGTCGGAAACTAAATACATGTCGACACAAAAAATCTGGTGTGACAAGCACAGAACACAACTTTCGATTACCGAAGGTAAGAGAAAGTTGTGTGCTGTGCGCCAGTCACACCAGATTTTTTTTATTTTTCTTTCATTTATTAAAGTATCTAACTACAGTATATATATATATATATATATATATATATATATATATATATATATATACTAAAGTTATAGAAATTTTTATTTACTTGAATATTATTATTTTCAAGAGTGTTTATTTTAATATACCTCCCACTATCTTTGTTTTTACTTTCTCATGGCTCTATATATGTTAATCTCTATATATAGAGAGAAAGTATTGGTTTCTTGTCAAAAATCAAGATTTTGATGAATATAGACGTTTTGAGTTGTGTGTGTCTGTGAACAAAATATTTAGGAACTAAAAGAGCTACGAGGTTGAAATTTTATATTTAAATTAAGCGACTCCCGCTAAGGGCGTGAAAATAAGCTTTTAAACAAATTTGGCCAAATAGTACTAGTATTTTTCTGATGCACTTTTTTTAGTTTTTTAGAATTTCTCAAAATTCGCTCAAACGATTTTGTTTAAAATTCAAAAATCAATTATTTTTTAGATGCTCTTTCAAATGTATATTCTCATTTTGCTCTCAAAATTGTTTGAAGCACACTTTACTCTTGTACGTCTTAGGAAAGATTGGAGAAATGGTGGCCATGCTAACAAAATATAAATATTTTTCTATGCTTATAAATTTTACATCTTGAATTCTAATATATCGGCGTAAACTAAATATATGTCGACACAACAAAATCTGGTGTGACAAGCACAGAACATAACTTTCGATTACAGAAGGCGCGACCAGTCCCACCAGATTTTTTTACATGTGATTATTTCATTGTTTAAAAAAATTAAACTTTCATGATTCTAGTCCTTATAATCTAATAAATCTTTGATTAATAAAAAAAAACAAAGAAATTATCACATGTAGCATCCTTTAATTTTGTTACTCCCTTATATATATGCAGTATATATAAAATAATTTTTTTCATTATTCAAAATTATTTGACTCTGGCGATACTACGATCATAAAAGACTGGACTCCCGGGATCTTGTTAAGGGGAGGCTTGAAATCTTTGACGCGGAGAGGTAATGGCGCATTATAGAAGGGGTAATAATGATTTATCCTATTTTAATTGAGGGTTGGGCTCTTCTGAACACGTTTACTATAACCGGTAGTGTTCACGTCTTTTTTCTAATATTATTCTATCAAGGAAAGGTTGCAAACGCAGAGACTTGCAGTCAAAATTTTTTTATTTAAGTGCCATTTCGGTTGCGATAGAAGCATCTAAAAATTATTTACATCAGATGGAGGATATATAAATGTTTTAATTAAAATAAAAATCTGGTGTGACAGGTCACACAGTACACAACTTTCTCTTTCCTTTGCTAAGATAAATTTGTCTTCTGTGCTTGTCACACCAGGTTTTTTGTGTCGACATATATTTAGTTTCCGACATTACGGTACATTCGATTTTCAAGATGTACAATTTATATGTGAAAATGTTTATATTTTGTAACCATGGCAACCATTTCTCGTATCTTTTCTATGGAGTACAAGAGTAAAGTGGTCTTCAGAAGATTTCAATGTCAAAATGAGAATATACATTTGAAAGAGCATCTAAAAAATAATTGATTTTTAAATTTTACTCAAAATCGTTGAGCGAATTTTGATAAAATCGAAAAAAACTGAAATAGTACATCAGTAAAGTACTAGTACTTTTTGGCCGATTTTATTCAAAAGCTTCATGTCACGTCCCAGAGGGGTAGGCCTACCTAACTTAAATATAAAATTTCAACCTCCTAGCTCTTTTCGTTCTTGAGATAGTTTGTTCACAAACACACAGACAGACCATGTCGCGAAAGCCACTTTTTACTTTTTGGATTCAGGGTACCTCAAAACGTGCATATCCATAAAAATCTCGACATCGAATTTTTGACATGAATCCAATACTTTCTATACATATAAACATAGGTAAGAGAAAGTAATAAACGCAGCCAAAGATCGCATTGATCCATCTGAGGTTGCCAAGCATCTTATTGAAAGAAAGGAAGCCCAGGGAACCTTTTAGTCAGATTGCCTTCTTCAACCTCCTCTCCCCTCCCCCTTCTAAAAAACAACGGTTCATTTACACTTATACAAATTAAAAGTGGGGATGCATTTAATCAAGATATAACATTAACATATTTCATTAATAAAAGCTGAAAGATATCGATTAGTATTTAGCAACCGTGAGGGGGGGGCGCTGGTTTAGGAGAGGGGCAGAAGCAGTGCCAAATCCCCCTCCTAATGGAGTTTATTACCACTCCATTTTGCCATCTCTTTAAAGTATTGCATTCATGTCAAAAAATTCGATGGATATATACAATACACGTTTTGAGGTCCCCTGAATCCAAAAAAATGGTTTTCGCGACATGGACTGTCTGTCTGTCTGTGAACAATGTTTTCGTTGGAACGCTCGAACGTGGAGAGGGCCGTTCCATCTGGTGTTGGTTTTAACCGCGCATCAAAGGGGCATCACGCGGCATTTGAGACCGACGATAGTACTATTTTGTATGTTTGTGCATTCCAAGCGATGGATAACCAAATTGCTGTAAATTAATACTACATAACTTCTGTGGAATAGCAAAAGTTTTTCGTATCACAATAAATCACTAAGAGAAGATTCTTGGCGTGAAATAAGTTGTGAAATGGGAGATCCTGTGCCAGAATTGAAGAAAAAAAATGAAAAAAATACAAAAATCGACTGTTCTCTTGTCATATGTATACTCTTTCATCCACCAGCGCGCTGTTCGTTTCTGTTTTTTCTTGTATATAATAATGTGAATAACTATAATCGCTGCTGCTTTTCGAACACCACTGACCGGCATGTTGAACGATCAAACACTGGAACAGCTGGCCCGCCCGCTTAGTTGATTGATATAGTTCAAATATTTGGAACGCGGAACGCGCTCTCGCCGCGGGCCAGGAGCGCGTAGTGGATACACGGCTTTACATCTTGAATCCTAATATATCGGCGGAAAATAAATATATGGTGACACAAAAAACCTGGTGCAACCATCACACCAGTTTTTTTTTTTATAAATGATGCCTTTATTAAGTTACTAACTTCACAGAACTCTCCTTATAACTCAGATGCCATGGTCAATGCTCTGCCGAATTAAAATCAATTATCCCACCCAATGCAACATATTCACGGAACACAAGAGAGGCATCGTCCCAGCATCCCTATGCTGTTCAGATCACGACTAACAGAACTAGTCAATTCCAATCTTCCTTTATCCCCATGACCTCCCGTGATTGGAACAAACTCCCTGCGCCTATCTTCCCCAAAAGCTACAATCTTCAGACTTTCACGTCTAACCTCAACAGGCATCTTCTCAGTTCCCGCAGTTGAGTTTCCCCTTTATGCTTCTCCTTTTGTTTTTATTTTCTTCCTGGCTGCATGTGACTATTGGTCATTATAGGTCTTCGGACTAGGAACCGACCGAATATTCGGTTTCGGTTACGGTTTCGGCCAGTTTCGGCCAAAAATCCTGGTTTCGGCCGTAGTTTCGGTTTCGGCCAAAAAGTAGCCGAACCTTTCGGCCGGCCGAAACCTGAGTCAGAAAAGATGGGATGAGACTTGTATGCAAAAAAAAGGTCCAATTATTTGCAAAAGCGGAAAAGGGGCGGAAAAAATTTTTTAGTCTCCCTAAAAAAAAGGTAAAATGATTTTCACGGGAGGGGAAAAAATTTTCCGCAGCTCGAAAAAATTTCAAAAAAGAAAAAAAAAAAGTAAAATAATAATAATTTTTTATAGGAAATACAAGTTTCGGTTTCGGCCGAAACTAAGATTGAGGCCGAATATTCGGTTTCGGTTTCGGCTGAAAATCTTGTTTCGGTCGGACCCTACTTCAGACCTTATGCACCCATTCCAAAAAAAAAAAAAAAGATAGCTAATTTATATGTGAAAAACCCTTTTTTTTTGTAACTCTAAGGTTAAGTATGTTCTTGTTCACTGCTATCGGTCGGATAAGTTTGTCTTGACTAAAAGTGAAGCAACCCTTAGTTGAACATCCTTTATTTCTCTCCCTAACTCTATTTCTTTCCCTTTTTTTTGCGTGTTAATAACAAATGAAAATAATACATTAAATGATTTTTTGCTCATTCAGAGGGAAAAAAAAAATTCTCTACACTTCATGTCATATCATCATATCATGATCATCATCAAATAGCGAGTTATCATTTCAAAATTCATCAATAAATAGAATGAAGGAAATAAAGGAAAATGAATATTCACTTTACTCTCTTACCCTTTTGACATTCTAAATAAGACATGTATCTAATTTCACCTCGCTATGTGTGGGTGGACACAATTAATTTTCTCATTTATTCTGAACTAAATATTGTTTCCTATTTTCTCTCTCTACATTCCATAAGTAGGTTATGTTGTTTTTTTATAAATCCTTATGTATGCGTTTTTCATTTCATTTATTTTTTATTATATTTTGTCTGTTCGTCACAAAAATTACGATTTCAAATTCTTTAGAGCATAAAAAAAGTAGTTATGTAAAATGTGACCTTGTTCTTTCGATATGCCGAATAGTTTTTGAGATATTTGCCTCTGAATTAATAAAATTTATATCATAATAATAATATAGGACAACACTGATTCTGCGGCATTGGATTTATTAAACAATTTTGAATACGAAAATAATATTTTTGTTGAATTAAATAATTAAAAATGATCGGGGTACCACACGACTGGTCACACCAGATTTTTTTGTGTCGACATATATTTAGTTTCCGACAGCAAGATACATTTTTATTTTCTCTTACCTATGTATATATGTAATATATATATAGAGAGAAAGTATTGGATTCATGTCAAAAATTCGATGTCGAGATTTTGATGGATCTTCACGTTTTGAGGTCCCCTGAATCCAAAAAAGTGGTTTTCGCGACATGGTCTGTCTGTCGTGTGTGTGTGTGTGTGTGTGTCTGTCTGTGTGTCTGTCTGTCTGTCTGTCTGTCTGTGAACAAAATATCTGAAGAACGGAAAGAGCTAGGTGGTTGAAATTTTATATTTAAGTTAGGCACCCCCTTAGAGCGTGAAAATAAGCTTTTAAACAAAATCGGCCAAAAAGTACTAGTACTTTACTGATGCACTTTTTCAGTTTTGTTTTCGATATTATCAAAATTCGCTCTAAAGATTTTTTTTTTAATTCATAAATCAATTATTTTTTAGATTCTCTATAAAATGTATATTCTCATTTTGTCATTGAAATCTTCTGAAGACCACTTTGCTCTTGTACTCCATAGAAAAGATAGGATGGTACAGATGATTTTATTTTACCTTTTCAAATTTCAAAATTATTTCACTATTTACCATATACTATACTTAAGGCTAAAGCTATCAGGTGGTGGACTTAATTGTGGCGCTCACTGTACATTAGTTTACATGCCTAGGACTCATGGTTCTTTTTTGGCTATTTAATAATGTTATTGTGTATATAATTATGAAATATATCTATAAAAAAAAGACAGACAGACGGAGACTCCACCATTATATATACTATATATAGATTTTTTTTTAAATATACCCTAAGAAGGTGGTATTTTTAATAAGCCAGACACTTATTTGAATTATTAATTGCCTGAAAACTTGATTAAGAAAAGGCGAGGGGGGGATCCAGGGGGGCGAAGCAGCTAGTTGATATTAAAAAAGCCTGTTCCAAATAATACAATACTTATCGTCAGCCTTAATATAAATCCACACAAATCCTGATCAATATTATTATCAACCCCACTCTTTGAAAAAGGGATTGGTTATTTAATTTAAAAAAAAAAAAAAAACTTCAAATTACATTAAAGGAAAAAAAAAACAAATTAATCATTTATCATGACAAAGAATCAAAATTACAAAAAAATAAGAGAGAGAGGGGTTGGTTGCATCCCCTCCTGGGGTCGGGCACGCGTCTCGACACACCTGGAAGTCCTCTCCCCACTTTGTTTTTGTTGTTGTTCAGATTCCCTTTTGAAGTCGAATTAGGAATGAATAAATCCCTCCCCCCTCCCCCTCCCCTTTCCCCCCTCCTCTTTCTTTTTATCCGGAGAGAGAGATAAAAAAAAAAGTTGAATTCCTTTTACTTTTTATTTATTTAATTATCTCTCATCATTTAATGGGATATTAGCGTTACGTTACGATTAGGACAATCGTGGGAATAAGTCGCAAAGAAGGAAAACAACAAGTTGTTTTTTTTTACGGTGTCCTTCTATAGACGAAAGTTGGTTTGTTTTCAAAATATTTGCCCGGATTAACCGTAACAAGTACAAGTACAAAATCACAAGAGTAAATAAATAAACATATTATTTAAATTTCTCACAATCTTACGAAACCAAATTTTATTCATTATTATTGTTATTATTGTTGAAATTCCTATCGGGATCCCCGTTTATTTACCCGAGGTGCTTTCGTGCACGAAGACACACACCTCAAACCCAACCTATGGCCCTCTGGCCGTTAGTTTCCATCTACCGGCCCCCGTGAAGTTTACATCATTTCCTATCTCTAACTCCTCCCCCTACTTTCGTCTCTAGCTAGTGAACTAATCCTCTATTTCTGGTTCCAACCGGCTCCTTATATCCAACCTCTTCTATGCTATGGAGGATGTCCTAGTTTGAGGAGTACCGGGGCGTTTAGCAGAAATAAGCCGGCAAATGGTCGGGAAGATGGTTTTGCGCAAATAACTCGAAAAATATGAGGTTTTCCGCAAAAATTCATCTATACAAAAATGATCGAAATTAATTTACAATCAAAAATCGTCTAGTAGATAATCACGCTAAAGTGAACGGTTTCGGAGATATAGATGGGTAAAATGAAAGGAAACACTGATATAGAGAAATATTATATTTTGTTACCATGACAACCATTGTTAGAATTACAAATTTTACCCCTCTATATCTCCCGAATCGTTCACTTTAGCGTGATTATGTACTAGACCATTTTTGATTGTAATTTAATTTTGATTATTTTTGTATAGATGAATTTTTGCGGAAAACCGCATAGTTTTCGAGATATTTGCGAAAAACCATTTTCCCGCAAATTTACACAACGAAAGTTTGTGTACTGTGTAAGAACCGACCGAACTTTCGGTTTCGATTACTGCTGAAAATCTTGTTTCGGTCGGACCCTAGTGCTGTGCTTTACTCACACCTGAATTTTTGTTTTTGCAAGGGCTTTGCGAGGGGCCGGCCTTCCCTGAATATGCCACTGTCCCTTATAGGAATAATATTTCAATTCCATATTATCCGCTGATGATTAATAATTGACAAGTCATTTCGGATTTATTCAATGACATAAATGATGAAGATAGGAGATATTTGGTGATGTGTATTCTTTATTATCAAACATCTCCATCGTCTTTTTATATAGACCTATAAATAACATTTTATTCAGGAATGAAAGTTAGAAGAAAAATGCAGCCAGAATTTTTCTTTAAATATATTTCAACAGCTAGCTGGACGTTTCGGCTTTGGTTAAAGCCATCCTCGGAGCTGCTGTTAGTCTTTATACACATATATTTTGAAATTGTATCCAGTATTAAAGTTAATTTAGGATATAACATCAGGGAAAAAAGTTTTCTGTTCAAGATCAACTTTTTCCTTCTTCTATCACCAATACAATATATTTATTTTTTTTGTGCCTAATGTGATAATTGACTCAGGGCAGTACAATTTCATCTAGATGAAATTGTACCCCCCGAAAATAATAATATTATAAAGTAAATTAATTTGTATGCTGGGTATGTGAGATTGGAGTTGGGAGGAATAAAACCAGCGTTGTCGAACACCTTTACACTTTTATTCAAGCAGACGTTTCGGTTACCATAACGGTTGCCATCTTCAGTGCCAATGAAAGTTTCATAAGGTGTCCCTGTCATATATGGTAATATTATATAGAATAGGAAGCATCAGCCTGGAGCGTTACTTGCCGAGCGCTCCAGGCTGATGCTTCCTATACTATATAATATTACCATATATGACAGGGACACCTTATGAAACTTTCATTGGCACTGAAGATGGCAACAGTTATGGTAACCGAAACGTCTGCTTGAATAAAAGTGTAAAGGTGTTCGACAACGCTGGTTTTATTCCTCCCAACTCCAATATTATAAAGTTAATCCTCACCTTGAAAGAAGGGAGCGCTAATATCAGAGATAGAAAAACTTGCGATAGAATTATCACTAGACCTGACACTGTAATGACCCTTGTGGCGCCATTGAGACAGACAACAAGCTCAGCTCACTGGAGCATAAAGTGTGCCCACTGTTGTATATGAAATTACCCCTTTTTTGGCTACAAATTTTCCTATCGTCGAGAAGTGTGTCGTTTTACCCTCATCTCCCCTACATGAACATAAAGGCACACAACTTAACTAGCTGAAAATTAAAAAAATTATTATTTTCAGGATTCTGTGATGGAGAATAAAATACTCAATAATAGGCGAAGCCACCTGTTTTTGGTTGTCACTGCGGCTTCGCCTTTTATTGAGTATTAAAAAATTATATATCAATAGAAGAATAGTAAAAAAAAAGCTCATTTGGACGATGCTATGCATAAAGGAACCAAGCGCCATTTTATGATCGAAATTGAAATTGTAGGGAAAGACTACCTCTTTGTTTAAATCACAACATTATTACTCTGTACACTTGTTTTGTATAAAAGAAGAAATAAAATCATTCGTTTTGTTTACAATTGTGCAAACGAAATGCCCTTTATTTGATTGATTTAGATTAATGGTATGACTTTGAGTCTTTTCACATATAGTTAAACTAATCATATGATTAAATAAGAGCCCAGATCGTAATTAAGACTCAAAGTTCGGTATAAGACTTAACTAAGGAGTGAAATTAGAAACACAAGGCCTAAATTTTTGTTAATTTTTATAAATGATGCCTTATTATTAAGTTGCTAACTTCACAAAATTGATTTAGAAAAAACTCATTTTTAAAAAAAAACTCAAAGGTTAAGGCTGTTCTTGTTTACTATATCGATGATTTGCTTATTGACTAGAAGTGAAGCAAATGGTCATGGAATAAAATAAGTCGTCATCATCATCAGTAAAGAGAATTCTTTGTTTTGGTGACCTGTCGATATCATATGGCTAAAGAAGAGAAGAGAAGAGGGCGAGATGCCCATATGAGAGTGAAGTAGGGGGGACTACTCAGTGAGTCTTCCTGCCCAAGAGAGAGGAGAATGTTCGCGTGAATGAACCTGGCCAAGGGAGCAGCCAGCGAACAAGAGAGAGAGAGAGAGATTAAGGGGAGGGTATGCATGCATGCACGCATCGTGCCATGTGGCCTTTAGGGGTCGACTTTTTTCACTCGGCTAGTAGACAAAGCTGCCAGGCCAGAGAGAGAGAACAAGGCAAGAGCGAATAGAGAAGAGAGAGAGAGAGAGAGAGTCCCGTCCTGGCTGGCTGCAATCAGGACAAACGAATTCCTTCTCAGGATTTTCAATTCAATTCCCTTTACACACACACACACACACCTCCCTAATATAATGATAAACTTTTAAATGATGTCTAATCGTTTCCGAAAATTTAAATTGGTGGTGGAATTAAAAAACACCCTGTCAAGTGGCTCCCTCTGGACCCTTTCTTTCATTTACCCTTACTATTGATATATTCTTTGATATAAAAAAATCCTAACCAAAAATAGAAGCAACATTGTGTGATTATTTGATTTGAATCAAGATATATATCACCAAGTTTTTAAGCAAGAAGTTATTTATTTATATTTTGGAATATCTGTATATTTAAAAAAAATTTTTGACAACTTTTGGGCACTTGGTGTTATACACTGCTCGTCAAAAAAAGTGAAACACTTTGTCAGTGGCGTTGCTAAGGGGGTCATCATGCCCCGGGCGCTACTCACAAAGGGGGGCCAAATGGTCCGCAAAACAAAAAATTGCTGAATAATTTTTATTTTTATTATAATTGATTTCTGGAAAATATATTTTAAATTTAAAAATTTTCTATACAATATTCATATCATTTTACCTTCTTTTTTTTTTTTTAGTAAATCTTTCTTTAATTGCAGCCACCTGATATCTGCCCCCCGGGGCACATGCCCCCACTGCCCCTCCCCCCCTAGATCTGGCCCTGATTTTAATAAATAATTACAATTTAAATAAAACAAAGACAAAAATGTCGAATTTTTTTTTACTAAAGCTAAATTTATAAAATTTTAAAATATTCTTTCCATTTCAATTTTTCTCTGTCTATTTTATTGGAAAATCTTTTAAAAACAAAATTTTTAATTAGGCCTAATATCCAATTAAACATATCGAAATTACGTTGATTTGTCCCACAAATTGAAAATTGACATTTTTGTCTTTGATTTATTTAATGTGTATTATATTGGTTAACATGATTTATATTTGTGTTAATTTTACTTGTTAGAAATGTATAAGATATTCCATATTAAATGTTTCTTAAATTAGAGTATAATTAAGATAGATTAGAACAGACCTTTTTTTTTTTTAACACTCACACTTTTTTCTCATTCACACTCACATTCACACTGTCTTTTCGGCAACTTAGACCATTTAAGACTTTTAACGTTACTCTTATGTTTAAATATATCTATTGGGGGTTCAGGCATTTCTATTTAAGCCATTTTGTATCCAAATGGCTTAAATAAAATCACAGGACTGCCTGGGGTCCGAACCCGCGACTTTTGGCACGCTAACCCATATACCAAGCCCCGAGGGCCAACAGATCTTTTTAAGAAGAAACAAAAATGTTACGTATTATTATGAACAATAAAATAAAACAAAAATCCCCATTTTCTTTTTCCCCTTCATTTTCATTAATTTATATATCATTTTATATTTTGTACCATTCACCTTTCTCCTATCTTTCTATGACAGTTCTTCAGAGTTTCTCCAATGAGTTCTTTTATGAGTCTATATTATTTTTATTTCGTTACATTTGAGAACTGATCATCATATCTATCTCTTTCCATTTTTCCTTTTCTCCCATTCCTCTTTATACTTCACCTCCTACTCTTTTCTTCTTATTTTTTTCCACCCCACAACCACAACACCATTCCAATCCTTTTTTCACCCACTCCATCATCTCACTCTTTTTCTCCCCCCCGGCAAATGATCCTGTCCAATAGCCAAACGAAGGGCTCACTTATAGCTAAAATATAAGCCCGGATATCCCTGGTTTAAATCAGAAGTATCTAAATACTGAATAAGATACAAGAACTCGACTCACGAAAGATACTTTTTTCTTTTAGATATTTTTCGGAAAATATTTGTTCGTTTTCGTTATAATCTTACACAGGGTGATGAATACCTACCTTTCCCAAGACACTGACAAAATCGCAAAATCTTTTCAAAAATATTCTATATTGACATTGACATTAAACTCATATTCCAAAGTTGATAAATAAAAAATCTGGTGTGACTGGCGCACACAGCACACAACTTTCTCTTACCTTTGGTAATCGAAAGTTGTGTTCTGTACTTGTCACACCAGATTTTTTGTGTAGACATATATTTAGTTTCCACCGATATAATAAAATTCAAGCTACCTTTCATATGAAGTACAAGAGTAAGGTGTGCTTCAAACAATTTTGAAAGCAAAATGAGAATATAAATTTTAAATAGCATCTAAAAAATAATTGATTTTGGAATTTTAATCAAAATTTTGAGAAAATCGAAAAAAATCAGTAAAGTACTAGTAATCTTTGGCCAATTTTGTTCACAAGCCTATTTTCACGCCTTAGGAGGATGCATAACTTAAAAAGACTTAAATAACACTAATAGAATAACGAACAGAGTTCATTGAAAATAATTCTAACACTACACTAAGCAACAAAATAACTCAGATACATAATAATTTCTTTCCCTTACTAAAAAAAAAAAGTTTAAAGAAATGATAATTGAAGTTTCGTGAGTACTTTTTTCAACAGTAAGAAGGAGAAGGGGGAAGGGGCGGGGAGGAGGGGGGAGTACACCTTAACGTTAATACACTCTGAAGGCCATGGCATTAAACCAATGATAGAATTACAACTTAAATTATTATATTGATGAAATTTGCTACTTTTTTTTTTGTCGTTGTTTTATTTTTCTTTAACCTTGAGTTTTTTTTTTAAAGGATGTTAAAAAAAAATGATACACCTTTCTTTATATTGAGCTCTCTTTTATATGTATATGTAAAGGCTTAGAGAAATAAAAAAATTCTAGCAAATATTTCTGTTTATTATTATTAGGGGAATTTTTAATCATAGACCACATTTTTGTATTAAATATTTATTAAAATTATAAATACTGTACAACGTTTCGACTGCTTATTCTGCAGCTGTTATCAAGTACTGTGCACTTCTGAATAGTTCAAAACATCTCAGAAGAACCATTTTAAAATATTGTTGTACATTTTTTGAACTTATAATTTTTACTTTCTCTTACCCTATATATGAAATATATAGAGAGAGAAAGTATTGCGATCATGTCGAGATTTTGATGGAAATAGGTATTTTGAGGTCCCCATAAGTCCAAAAAAGTAGGTTCAGCAAATTGGTCTCTCTCTGTGTGTGTGTGTGTGTGTAATTATTTTTGCATGAAGGAAATGAGCTACCGAAATGTTTTTAAATTTTATATCTCCCGTACACTCAAAATAAACTTTTGAACAAAATCGGCCAAAAGTTACCCCCCACCCCCCCATCCCGCAGTTGGGCTTGTACTTTACTGATGTACTTTTTCACTTTTTTTCGATTTTATTCCCCTCTAACGCTTTTGATAAAAATTCAAAAATCATTTATTTTTTAGATACTCTTTAAAATGTATATTCTCATTTTGCCATTGAAATCTTCTCTAGATCACTTTACCTTTGTCCTTCATAGAGAAGATAGGAGAAATGGTTGCCATGGTAACAGAATATAAATATTCTCACATCTTTATAAATTTTACATATTGAATTTTAAATAATTAAATTCTATATTCCTTCAGCTATTTTAATGCTGAAGACACACACCATGTATTTCCCCATAGGGAGGCTATTTTAATGTTGGGGTAGGTAAGTTATCAAAACGACCCATTGGCGGAAACTAGATATAACTTGACACAAAAAATCTGGTGTGACAAGTACAGAACACAACTTTTGTTTACCAAAGGTAAGAGAAAGTTGTGTGCTGTGCGACCAGTTACACCAGATTTTTATTCTTTGGCATTTTTTCGAAAACTCAACTATTGAGTTTTGAGAAAAATACTTCGAGAGGCTCAAAAAACTTCCCATAAGAAAACATGGGGTTCTATCTCGCTTTTAAATATTTAAATCTTTCAATTGGAAAATAATAAAAATTGTTATAAAATTAAATTTTATTTTTAATTCTAGAGGAATAAAAAGTCAATCTAGATGAGGGTAATAATTAGGAACCGACCGAATATTCGGTTTCGGCCAAAAGTAGCCGAAACTTGAGGAAAAAAGGTCAAATGATTTGCACTCGAAGGAAAAAATTTTTTGTCTCCCTAAAAAAAGATAAAATGATTTTCACGGAGGGGAAAAAATTTCAAAAAAAAAAATATAAATTTTTTTATAAGAAATACAAGTTTCGGTTTCGGTTACGGTTTCGGCCGAAACTAGGGTTGAGGCCGAATATTCGGTTTCGGTTTCGGCTGAAAATCTTGTTTCGGTCGGACCCTAGTAATAATATTAATTTTCGGGCAATTAAAAATAAAAAAGACTTAATTTTCTTTTTTTTTTGTTTTAATTACAATCGGCAATAAGGACAAAAAATGTTGGATTGATTTTCAAGTTTGCAACGTTTACATTTCCGAGACCATTCGATTAAACCGAGAACGATTAATAAAAGAAGAGGAAGGAGATTCAATTGAAGCGATTTAAGAAGTGTATATTTACAATTGGCTTTGATCCATTGTTTATCTCTGATGAGGATCTTGGGTAGACTAAGCCACGACGATGGTGACGATGTTGGTGTCGGCGATGGTGGCTTCCTGTCCACAATGATGACTCCCTTGCCCATGATTAGGCGCAACCACAGAGGCCAGAGATAGAGATGTGAGAGGCAGAGTATAAAAGCGCTGACTGGTAGAATTGTCCATGGCGAGATTGTATTTTGACCGCCAGCTAATACGCTCACCAATAGCGCTGCCAATGTACAGTGAAGGAGGATAGCCTCATGAAAAGCCGGCTCTGTGTTGGAGAGCTCGAGCCAAAATGATAGGAGATAGAGAAGCCAGGTACCAGGCCAGAGCCATAAATGACAGCGAGCCATCACGCGGCGGCATTTCCTTGGTTATGACAACAATCAAACCATTTTTGGCAAATTTGCTTTTTTTGTTTTCCCTAGTCAACTCATCATTATCTTAAAAGTCCCTTAGGAAGATATGAAATTGTAGGATAATCAACGACAAAAAATTTGCGGGGGAACTGAAAACTGGGAAATTGTAAATAAATATTTAGTTATTTATTTTTCGTACCCCTTTTGTTTTTATTTTTATAATTTATATTTCAATATTCAACGGAAAAAGAGCTGGAGTAGCCAAAAATAAAAAGCCTCCGATTTTTACAAATTAATGATGTGACTGGTCGCACAGCTTACCTTCGGTAATCGAAAGTTGTGTTCTGTGCTTGTCACACAAGATTTTTTTTTTTGTGTCGAGATATATTTAGGTTCCGAAAGTATGGTACATTTGAATTCAAGATGTAAATTTTTTTTTTTTAACACAACTTTTTTCTCATTCACACTCACACACACATACACAGTCTTTTCGGCAACTCTGGCCATATAAGACTTTATACGATAACCGTCGTTATTTATAATATCTATTGGAGGTCCAGGTATTTCTATTTATGCCATTTGATATCCAAATGGCTTAAATAAAATCATCGGAGTTTTCCGCCCCGCCCTGCGAAAAATTTTGTTTTTGCGTAACCAAAGTTTTCCGCCCTGCAGAAAAATTTAATTTTTTTCCCGACCGTGGAAATCATTTTACCTTTTTTTTTTTTAGATAGACGAAATTTTTTCCCTTCCGAACATTTTCCTTTTTTGCGGAACCAAAGTTTTCCGCGCGGAAAATTTTTTACTCCCTCAAGTTCAAATCATTTGACCTTTTTTTTTTTTTTTTTCGTGCGAGTCTCATCCCATCTTTTCTGTCTCAGGTTTCGGCTACTTTTTGGCCGAAACCAGGATTTTTGGCCGAATCCGTAACCGAAACTGAATATTCGGTCGGTTCCTACTTTAAACCTCATAGGAAATGAACGAGGAAATATTTATGTATTCTTTGAAAAATAAAATATTCACTTTATATAAATAGTGTTGTAATATTTTGTGGAAATAATTTTTCAAATGGTTTTTTTTTTCGTCATTGGAGGCCATTTATCTATTTTTCTAAATTATTTGTTAGTCATGCTCAATAAAATTAAACTTATCGAACAACTTAGAGAGGACATTTATTTTAGAGAGCAATTCATTATATAAAGCCAGAAAATTTTTTCGGGGTTCGCATGATCCCTTCCAATTGAATACATTTTAAAGAATATTAACAAAACGTTATACAATAATTTTTAACACCATTTTAAATTTTAACACCATGTCTCACTCTATAGATAATTTTTCGGGATTCCAAGGTAGGGCGAAGGGGGGGGGGCAGTTGTATTTAATCACTTGAGGCAAGATGCAGGCATCAGTGGTCGCCACAAAATAAAACTCTCTGTATGAGTTATATTAACGTTAAATATACCTTTTTTTTAAGATTGGCATCTATATTTATTTATTTTTTTTTTAAATAGAAACATTTGACCTAGTTTGCTCATCTAAACACACACTGACACATAGACTCCTTGAAAGAGTTTTTATAATATTTAGATTTGAAAATAGCACTGGGTTTCACATATAAAAAAAGAAATGCCTCAAGTGCTTGTGTTTGTGTCAAATATAAACACAAATCGAAAAAAAAAGAGTTCGACCCTGGCGCTTTTGTTTAGATTGATTGCATTTGTCTCTCTCATGTTTAAATATTCTCTCTCTCTCTCTCTCTTTTTGTTTTTATTTTCTTTTGCATATTATCTTAAAAAAATAAATCTTTTTGCATTTTCTCGTGTAAATAAAAGATGAACATATCGCCTTTCAATTTGATTGTAATTATTTCAAGGGCATATATGGACCCTGTTACGCATTAGTGTGTCAAGCGCCAGCTACCGAGATTTGAGAAAATTAACATTAAAGTTTTTTGTTTTCATTGGATTATATATAATTTTTTTTGTTGTCAATTGTGCAAGTAACATTAAATATAAATTTTTTTAGGACATATTTCATAAAAAATGCTATTAATTATAGCATTTGAAACAATATTCCGTGCTTAACTCAATTTTGAATTTTTTTTGGCGCTTGACACACTAATGCGTAACAGGGTCCATATATGTATGTCCCCTCCTATACAATTTCTATGGGAGACACCGTAACTTCAATATTAATTAATAATTTTGGATAAAAAATAACTTTCCTGTGATCTGTAAAGTTCTTTGGACAAGAACCTTTATTTAAAAAAAAATTTTGATTAATGATGTCGATGAGGGAAGTGGCTGTCGAACGATCAAAATTTAATTATATTAAATGTAATTTCTTATATACGTTAATACCCATCTATATTTTTGTACAAAAAATAGAGAAAAATTTATTTTTTACTTTCTCTATATAACTTATATGTTAATATTTAACAAGACATGTGAGTGTTTTTTTTTTTTTTTTTTTATTGGTGATCCCATGGCTCCCGGGAATCGAACCCAGGATCTCCGCCTTTCCGGGGCATAGGCGTGCTATCCATTGCACCAGGCCACCGGACCCTCGACCTGCACCAATAAAACTCACTTCCCCTTATATGCAGTTAGTCGCGCAAGTTACTAACTCGTAACGAAAACGTGAAAAACTTTAAAGAAAAATTTTTCACTTATTAAAAAGCGCATTCTGTATTTGTTTGCCAGAATATAAATACACATCAAATTTTTAAGTATTAATTTTAAAAAATTTTACATTAAAAATAAATTTTTTTGCGAAAAAAAGGTATTTTTTTCGAATCTCGGGGAGGGCGGGTAATTACCCCCTTTACCCCCCCCCCCTTGTATCCGCCCTTGAAACTGCGGCCAGCATTCCTTAAGGAATGTGTGATCAATCGATTCCGTCATTCGTGTTTCAAACAATCCCCACCACCCTTGAAACTTGCTAAAAGTATCAGCCCATTTTGATGTACGATAATTTTATTTATTTTTACTTTCTCTTACCTCTATATAACTTATATGTTAATATTAAGAGAGAGAAAGTATTGGTTTCATGTCACAAATTCGATGTCGAGATTTTGATGGATATACACGTTTTGAGGTCCCCTGGATCCAAAAAAAAGTGGTTTTTCTCTCTGTGTGTGTGTGTGTCTGTAAACAAAATATCTCAAGAAGGAAAAGAGCTAGGAAGTTGAAATTTTATATTTAAGTTTGGCACCCACCTGAGGCGTGAAAATAAACTTTTAATCAAAATCGGCCAAAGGGTACTAGTAGTTTACTGAGGTACTTTTTCAGTTTTTTTTTTTTAATTTTCTCAAAATTCGCTCCACTGATTTTGATTAAAATTCAAAAATCAATTATTTTTTAGATGCTCTTTAAAATGTATATTCTCATTTTGCTTTCAAAATTGTTTGAAGCACACTTTACTCTTGTACTTCATAGGAAAGGTCTTGAATTCTAATATACCGGAGGAAACTAATCATATGTAGACACGAAAAATTTGGTGTCACAAGCACAGAACACAACTTTCCATTCCGAAGATAAGAGAAAGTTGTGTGCTGTGCGCCAGTCACACCAGATTTTTTGTTTTTATACTCTGTCCTGGAGATGGAAAACAAAACGTGGAGTTTATCTCAAATGAATAGAATATTTTTTAATTCAAAACGCCATTTTATATTTTTGTTCTTTCCTTCATTTAATTTTTATGAGTTGTAGAGTGAGTCTTAAGTAAGAATGCCTCCCACTCGAAGGTGGATTGTGCAAGAGGCCTGCCTGAACGCGCTCATAGATAGATTCTCTTGGCAAGCAAGGATCGACCTCGCCTAGCTAGCTAGCCTAGCTAAATAGAAAAACAAGCAACCAATGGCCATGAGCGTGAGAAAGAGAGAGAAAAAGTGCAACAAACGACTCTATGCATTTTATCCTCTACTCTATGATGTGATTGCATCATTGCATTTGAGGGACACCCTCACTTTTCTTTTTCCCTTTCCACACTTGGTGGCATTATATAAACTAGAAATTCATCTATTCTTTTTATTTTACTATTTTTCTATATGCGTCGAGGCCAACTAGTGTTGTTGTTTGTTTCATAAAGAAGAAGGTCGTTGTTATTTGAACAAACGGGCGCAAAATTCTGTCAAGAAATAATTTTATAAGTGACAAACGTTCAGAAGATTTTTAGACAACATTGAGTGTAAAAGACAAAATATTTCTGTCTGCGAAGAAACATCTAGTAGGAAGCTGGAAATGCCAGACCAGTCATCTATCTTCCAAGTTCTAGCGAGTGGAAAAACCATCGGAAAAGCAACCAAGTTGATAACTGTTTCGAAATTTCAGTTTTCCATTTTCTCTCTCTTTTTCTTAAATAACTAGCGGCACCGCCCGCGTTAGGCCTTTTGAATGAATTTGATAAAATAATAGCTATTTTTAATTAGCAAATCTATATAACAATTTTTATAATTTTCACTTGAGAAACGCAATTAATTTATTATTTAAAATTATTTAGCTTTAATTTTTTATAAAACGAGAGCCAATGTTGTCCACTGGGTAAAATTCTGAATTTTCAGGAATATTTTGAGCTTTTGGAGATTTGATGATCATATTTATTCTGAACTCCCCACATAACGTTCCTCTATAAAAGGGGTTCCTAAACTTTTTCGGTTTCCGGCGCCCTTAATATATATCAGGATATTTCCGTGGCGCCCCATATGAAATCTCAGGGAAAACCTTATCTTACTAATAGTTTTTCTTCATTTCAAATTCAGATACCCATTGATAAAAAATTGCGAATATTATTTTTACAATTTATAATGTAATAATAATAGGTTTGTTCGGTTCAAGCCTAACGTGGATGGATGTACACAAGCAGCCCAAGCCCGCACTTCCCCAGATCCAAAAAATTTCAAGCAAATGGTGGTGGTGGCTTAACACATATTTTCTATATCTCCGGTGTTCATATTATTTTGTCCACCCCTGAACGAATTAAAGAAAGCAAACTTTAAAAGCCAAAAATGGAAATTTAAGTCTTTTCCGGTGTCTAGAATCAGAATTCTAGCATTAGAGAAGAAACCCAAAAAAAATTTTTTGTTGACCTGTGTTATGAAATTGTAATGAATTCTTGTTACTTTTTTTTCTTTCATATATTTTCTTATTTTATTCTTCACAAGTCAAGTCATGTTTAATATGAGGCTTATTGTTATGTTATGAGTTTGGAAGTTCATCAGAAAGAGATTTCATACAACTCAAGATCAATTGTGATTTTATATTGAGATATCTACGACCATGATTGACATAATATATAATTTGATTATTTATTTTGTATTGGAGGTCATGATATTTATGATGAATGTGTGATTGTTCTTTATTTATATACTCATCATATCCCGGAGGGAATACTTGATCATTACCCACAGCCCCTAGGGAAGAGGGCTGGCTGACGGGCTTTTTCGGTCAGTCATCGCCATCTGTCCCTTCAAGTTGCCCTCTTCCAGTTGGCACATCCCAGCATTCTTCCGACTTCCCTGAACTGAATCTTGATTTCTCTTCCCGCAGTTTTTAAATGAACTCATTCATCATACATCTCCTCCCTGTTATGTTACACTTTAATCCCCGTTTTCCTTTATTTTTTGGTGATATTTAGTCATAACAATGGAACACTTCATTTCATTGTTGTTGTACTCCGGAAGAGATCTTCTTCCATTTATCTACCCCCAAGAAGCAGAAATTGTTTGGTTGCTCTAAAGCAGGCATTCCTCCTCCACCTTACCAGACAGTTGATAATTCTTGAGTAAGAAATTTATTGAGTTGAATTGAATCCTGAGTCAGATCTTCAGAATTAAAATATCTTGACTTAATATGTAAATATAATGATCTTCAGGAATAAAATTAAAATGTAGATCAGGATCCTAAAGAACTTTGCAGCCAAAAAATTTAATTTTTATTCGCCGACGTTTCGGTTGCCATTTATGACCTTCATCATTGTGAATTATACACGATCTTAGGTATTTTAATGTCTATTGCAATCATATAGACCTACAATTTTTTTTTTAAATTTGATATGTACAAAAATTATTATTTACTTGTTTTAATGAATCAGAGACCCCGAGTAGCAAGTAAATAATAAAAATTAAACATAAAGTTTACTTAAAATGTAGAAATTTGCTGCCAGTAGGTATTAGTGTGAGGTGGATAGCTGAGTAGATCTTGTAGTAAGGAATAAAGAAAAGAGCTACGTTTATTTCGTTTATTAATCACTTCAAGTCGACGTTTCGATCAGATCTAAGACCATCCTCATGTATGAAGCGTGTCATCAAACCTCTGAGGATGGTCGTATATCTGACCGAAACGTCGACTTGAAGTGATTAATAAACGAAATAAAACGTAGCTGCAATCGCTCTTTTCTTTATTCCTTACTACAAAATTCCTTGCTCAAAAAATTGCTGAAAATTTAGAATTTTCCCATAAGAAAGCATTGGTTTATATCTCTACTTATAAAAAAATCTGGTGTGACTGGCGCACAGCACACAACTTTCTCTTACCTTCGGTAATCAAAAGTTGTGTTCTGTGCTTGTCACACCAGATTTTTTGAGTCGACATATATTTAGTTCCCGACAGTACGGAACATTTGAATTCAGATGTAAAATTTTTTTTTTTTTCCCCCCCCCCACCACCCCCCCCACCCCAACCACAAACACCACAAACACCCACCACACAACACCACCAACCCCCTACAGAAGTATGGAAAAATATTTATATTTTGTAACCATGGCAACCATTTCTCCTATCTTCCCTATGAAATACAAGAGTAAAGTGGTCTTCAGAAGATTTCATTTGCAAAATGAGAATATACATTTTAAAGAGCATCTAAAAAATAATTTTAAAAAAATCGTTGGAGCAAATTTTGAGAAAAACGAAAAAAACTGAAAAAGTACATCAGTAAAGTACTAGTACTATTTGGCCTATTTTGATTAGAGGCTTATTTTTCCGGTCCCGGGGGGGTGTTTAACTTAAATATAAAATTTCAACCTCCTAGCTCAATTCCTTCATGCTTAAAATTGAACACCCACACACCCACCCACAGACAGACAGACCATGTCGCGAAAACCACTTTTTTGGATTCAGGGGACTTGAAAACGTGAAGATCCATCAAAATCTCGACATCGAATTTTTGACATGAATCCAATGTCTCTATATATATATTAGACATGGGTCGATACGCGATTTTGCTGTACCAGGTACTCGCTGTTACAGGTACTTGTTCGTACCCAATATTTTTACCAGATATTTTTGTACCCGATACAGATTTCACTCAGCAACGCTAACTTCACATAAATACAAGTAACAGATTCGATACGTAGTAGTAGAGGTAAAGGTGGTATTATGAGCCCCTAGTTTCTTTTTTGTTATAATAAATTTTTTTAAATAATTTTTGCTAAATTATTTCTGTTGAACTTCAACTATAACAATTGATGAATATATTTAAAAAGTATGCAGTCGATTAAATACACAGAAAGTGAAATAATAACAAAAAATCAAAAAAGTTCGTTTTGCTGAAAAAATTTTCTGTGCTGGTATTATGAGCCCCTAGAGTAAATACATGAAAAAGAGTGTTAAAAAGAGGTTAGTAATACAAATATCCTTTATAAAATTGTATTTTGTTAATTACAAAACTATATTAGTGTAAATAAGTTGGAAAACAGAAAATATTTTATGATCTGCAAAAGTCACAAATATAAACATCTTTTTCAGTCCCAGCACAGTCATTGTGCGCCCACATTTCACACATCAGGCACTGTATCCACAGTTCTCCTTGATGATTGGCAGAGTAAAGTCCTTCACAAAACTTACAGGGCGTATGCTCATCTCCGGAATTATCAACTCCCACTGGCATTTCCAAAACGGACTCTCCGGTATTGACGGACCATCAAAAATTGGGGCTCATATACCAGGCACAGAAGGGGGCTCACATTACCGACATAGCCATATTGAATTTCCTCAAAGCATATTTTATCTTTGTTACTGTCTAAATTAATTATCACCTACATTAAATCAAAGCTTAAAACCTACTCTATTAGATTGCGTAGCCTATTAAAGTAAATGTAATCGAATAATAATCATAATTAAGGGCTAAATAGGTACCTTTCAAAGTTTTTTAGTAGAAGAAAACACAAACACCTGATTTATTCACCATCTATCATCAACAACTGAACCAAAGCTCTCTAGAGGCCTAAAAAAGAACGGAACACAGTGTTTCCATCAATCCCCATTAGATTGTGTGAACTCTATGACGAGATATATTGGGGGCTCATAATACCTACAGGGCTCATATTACCACCTTTACCTCTAGTAGTAATTTTCTTGGTCTCCAACCGTTGGTAATTTAGCCACAAATCTGATTTGATACTTCGATCATTGTGAAGCTATCAATAAGAACTTGCTTAACTTGAAAAAAGAATAAACATGAAACTATTAAAATATACTTTAGTAATATACAAGGTGTACTTTTATTTTAAAAATTGTATTTATAATTTAAAAAAATAATTTTTCAAAGTCAAATAAATAAAGAGTACCCCAAATGAAATGTCATTTTACTAGAGACTAAATTAACATTTTTCAAAGTTTTTTTCCCCTGTATTTATAAATATTCTTGACTTGAAAAATCAAAAACTCATAATTATTCATTACTAAAGAGTTTTCCAAACTGACTGAACTGACATTTTAATGTCTCCAAATTTAAAATGTCATGTTATATACTGCACTAGAAAAATAATTAACAAATTTCTTTACTAGCGAAAGAAATTTAATTTATTGAAGTTCATTATGTTTTTAAATTCACAGTTACTTGTATTTTTACTTTTTTAATTAATGTTTTTAAATAAAAAAGTTTCAAAGTAAAAAAAACATCTTATTTATTAAAATTTTTTTTTTTTTTTTCATTTCTCCTCTCTTTCTTAAATTAAAGAAAAGAGAAATAATATATTAGTAATAATTAGATTTGTATTTAATTATTATAGGGCCTAGTGAGAAAAGTAGAGTAAAAAATGTAAAAATGATTCGGAATGACGTTCGAAAAGCGCGCCAGAGCAATAGCGAAATTGCCCTGTCAGGAGAGAAGAGACGGGGCGGGGGCGTCACGAGTTGAGGGTCGCAAGAAAGAAGGAAAGAGAGAGCAGGCGAAACGAAAACTGTATCGGGTAAAGACGCTCTAAAGTGAAAAGAAAGTATTTGATCAATGCGCAAGCGCGAGAAACCCAGTACGAGTCTAGTGGAGTGTGCCTGAGTAGCTGTTACTCAAATACCTGATATTTTTTGCTCCCACCCATTATGACTATCTGTTACTTTTTCATACCTGATACAAAATATCAGATTGATACAGTATCACCCATGTCTAATATATATTACATTTATACATAGGTAAGAGAAAGTAAAATTAAAGCCAATAAATTATAATAATTAAATCTCCCATATGAAAAATTATCAAAATTGTTATATAAATAAATTTTTTTTTTTAATAAACAGGATTATATATCTATCTTTCAATTCTTTAGGATATCTTTGTATCTTAATAAGAAAATATTCGATTAAACAACCAAGTTAAAAATCTCCTTTATTAAAGAAATTTTTTTTACATTAATTATTTAGGCTAGTTACTTTTCCTTTTGATTCATTTCACTGTTAAATAATTCCACTTCCACTTTTTTTTTCCTTTAAAGTTTTTATTTTCTAATTGATTAAAATTTAAAGTTATTCATTGATTGTCCATATGATAAAGATATTATTATTAAGTGGGATATATGATATATTATAAAATTAATAGAGATTAAACTATTACAAAGCTTAACTTAGAAAGGTCGCCTACTCGATCATTGCGAAAGACGCACGCACATTACACACACACACACACTTGAAGAGAATTCATGAATGATAACAAACATCACAATGAGGTGATTTATTAAATATTATCTTGAAATATTAATCTTTATTAAATTGAATTTTGATTTATTTCAATGTAAAATACTCAAACCTGCCTATTCAGATAATAATTATAATAATATGATAATCTATCAAAATGAGGAAATTTTTTATTTATTTACTAACTGTACTTGATGTATTGTTACTAAAATATGTACAAGGCAAAAATTTGATATCAATAAAAGGTACTAGTCAGCCTGGAAGGCATTTTGAAATTTGGTATCCAAATGGCTTAAATAAAATTTTCGGTCTGCATGGGATTCTAACCCGCGACCCTTGGTATACAAGGAAGACACGCTAGCAAATACACCAAGCCCGAGGGCAGAAAATTATTATTGCTGTGTATTCCAATCCAGTGCCTGCTTGAGGATTTGTTTACATTCATAGAATATTTAAATGCAAAGAATACATAATTATTTCTCTATACATTTCCTATGGGAGAAATTCTAACTTTAGGAATTATTAACTCAAAAAGTTATAGGAATTTCTTGACCCGAATATTTTTCCTGGACTCTCCATTACGTCCTCTATAAGACTGCAAAAATTTCGTTTCAAAATTCCAACGAGAAGTTGGTCAAACAGAGTGTGACAGACGGACGGACAGACAGACACTCCGCAATTATTATATATAGATTGTTATATAATTAAATTTTCTGTTTATCTTCTTTGATTTTCATAAATAAAATATATTTACAAAATATGAAATACTTGATCCCAGGCATTGTTTCGTCCACTTGCTGTAGGCCTTCTTCAGTGGTTGGAATCATTTTATAAAAAAAATAGTTAATTTAATTCCGTGATATTTAATGGAAAATATACTGAGAGAGGATGTGTTAATTATTTATTAAAAATATAACGTTTCGGCTTCTTCAGTCGTGCTTCGACTCAAGTAAACAGAGTCGAAACGTTGTACAGTATTTATATTTTTACTTTCTCTTGCCTCTATATATGTTAATATATAGAGAGAGAAAGTATTGGATTCATGTCAAAAATTCGATGTCGAAATTTTGATGGATCTTCACGTTTTGAGGTCCCCTGAATCCAAAAAAGTGGTTTTCGCGACATGGTCTGTCTGTCTGTCTGTGTGTCTGTGAACAAAATATCTCAAGAACGAAAAGAGCTAGAAGGTTGAAATCTTATATTTAAGTTAGGCACCCCCATGGGACGTGACACGAAGCTTTTGAACAAAATCGACCATCGAGTAGTAGTACTTTACAATGCACTTTTTCAGTTTTTTTAGATTTTCTCTAAATTCGCCTTAACGATTTTTTTTTAAATTCAAAAATCAATTATACTGTATTTTAGATTCTCTTTCAAATGTATATTCTCATTTTGTCATTGAAATCTTCTGAAGACCACTTTGCTCTTGTACTCCATAGAAAAGATAGGAGAAATGGTTGCCATGGTAACAAAATATAAATATTTTCCCATACTTTAAATTTTACATCTTCCTCCTATCCAAACGTCGCGGGTTCGGACCCAGGCAGTCCGATGATTTTATTTAGCCATTTGGATACCAGATGGCTTAAATAGAAATGCCTGAACACCAAATTGATTTATTAATTACAACGGTTATCGTCAAGTCTTATATGGCCTAAGTTGCCGAAAAGACTGTGTGAATGTGTGTGTGAGTGGAGTGTGGATGAGAAAAGTGTGAATGTTTTTTTGTAAAAAAAAAAAAAATTTTACATCTTGAAAATCGAATGTACCCTACTGTCGGAAACTAAATACATGTCGACACAAAAAATCTGGTGTGACAAGCACAGTACACAACTTTCGATTACCGAAGGTAAGAGAAAGTTGTGTGCTGTGCGACCATCACATCAGATTTTTAATAAATAATTAATACAAATCTGGCAAATACAAATCTAGTAATACAAATCAACATATTTCATTTAATTAATACAAAATAATTTCTTTTTTTTCCCAGGTGAGATTTTTACATTTGCTGTTGCTACATTTCTAACCGCTATAGTCCTATATGTAAGTAGCTACATAATAAATAAAACTAACTTTTTAACTTTTTATTTAATATTAATATTCCTTAACTGATGTAAGCCAATAATTATTTACATAAACATCAAACGCTGGTTTTTCCAGGAAGAAGATAAATTTTTATTTTTTTTATTAATTCAAACGGATAATCAGAATTTATAATTTAGCTAATTAAATGTGTGGTTTATATTGAATAGACTCAACTTCCGCTGGCCCCCAGGTAACCGAACCCGGGGTCTCCAGCTTATCCGGTGTATTGCACCCTTGACCCTAGCATCAAAAACTCACAAGCCCCTATATGTCAATCGTTGAATTTTTCTCTGCCAAGTACACTGTAAAAGAAAATATGAATTTTCAATCATATATTTAACCGTTAAATATGATCTATCTATTGGGGGTCCAGACATTTTTATTCAAGCCATTTGATATACAAATGGCTTAAATAAAATCATCGGACTGCCTGGGATCTGAACCCACGATCCTCGGTATAGAAGGTTAACACGCTACCAACTACTTCCTATACTTGTTTATGAATATCCCTTGAAAATTATTGGTAGACGCTTGTCTAGGTCAGGGATAGGCTAGAGATCCCTGGACCCAGCAGACGTTTTGCCCATCATCATTAAAAATCTCTCATCTAATTTTCTCAATGTGTAGAAAAAAAAAAAAATCTTGTAACCTATGGACTAATAATTACTTCGCCTGACCAATTAACAACTTCCTTTTCTAAACAGGAAGGCCGTAAAATGTAAAAACGAAAAATTTAATGCTGGAATTATCTACAAATATAAATTCTCTTATCAAAAAATCTCCTTAACAACAATACGCTTTGATCTATTAGATGTATAACTAACCGCGCCGCCCGCCTTCGGCTTCGCCCTCTGGACTCCTCTCCAGCTGGCTCGAGCCCTCGCCTTTTTTTAATTATGAGAACCCAGGGCGCCCGCCTTTGGCATCTAGACAGGGGGTTTCCACCGGCCGGACACCCTCAGCTGGCACGGGCCCGCCATTTGGTATCCAAATGGCTTAAATAAAATCATCGGACTGCCTCGGATCCGTACCCGCGACCCCTGGTATATAAGGCCAGCACGCTAACACCTAGTTCAATAAATGAATCATTTCAAACATCAAGATGTCTTTTCTTTTTATCTTCCTCTTTTTTTTTTTAACCACCAAGTTGCCGAGTAGGTGATTTGATAGACGCATAATATTAAATAAAAATGATTTCTTATTCGGTTGGACGCTAAGCATTATGATTCAATGTCATATGATCAATAGGAAACATTAAGTCATCGGCCAATCTGCATACAATATATAATCCCTTTAGTTTATGACGGAGCGGGATCCCGTTAGAGACGGTTGCCTATCCACAGGAGAGAGATAGAGAGAAATTTAAATCTCTGCTATTTATAAATTCTATTTGAAATTGACAAGATTTTCGATTTAAGGTTAAAGGATTAATACACTACGCGTAAAAAAGAGCGTAAATCTACTTTTCTTCTTAAAAATGCTTATTCTAATCTATCTTAATGATATTGTAATTTATTAAACATTTAATATGAAATATCCTATACATTTCTAAGTAAATTAAACACAAATCAATATCATTTTAATAAATAATCTTCTTCTTCTTTCTTCGCCTTAAATTCCCGCGGTGCGGGGTCGGCGTTTTATGGGTTTTTGCGACCGGGAAGAAGTAGAACAGGCCGGCCCGTCGTACGGCCTGACGCCTGTTGAAAATATGGAAGGGAAGAGACTGACATGCAAAGAACAGAAGTACTGCCAGTCCCAGCTCGGGCAGCTCGTGGTCGCCATCCACGTACCCACAAGATGTGGGCCCCTGAGCTTCATTTTAATAAATAATAAATTTAAAAAACAAAGACAAATAAAATGTCAAAATATTTTTATTAACGCCAAATTTCAAAAAATTTTAAATAATCTTTCCATTTCAGCTTTGACGTAACACAAGGGCGGATACAGGGGGAGGGGTAAAGGGGGTAATTCCCCCCCCCCCGAGAGTTAAACACTTCTGGATCCGCCCTTGACGTGACAACGTCTTACAACACATATGTGTATAGTGGCCGGGCAGGTATCATGCACGAAAAAGTTTTTCGACTTGAATAACTCCTCTGACTTAATAAGAGGTATAATTATGATGAATATACGGTTAGAAAGAATAATTTTTCAGCTAAAGATTTCACCATTTTTTCTACTTTATCTTACCTCTATATATGTTAATATATGAAGAGAGAAAGTCATTAGATTCATGTCAAAAATTCGATGTCGAGATTTTGATGGATATACACGTTTTGAGGTCCCCTGAATCCAAAAAAGAACAGTCACACCAGATTTTTTAATTTGTTCAGGACTAGTGGGTTGTATAGTCTTTGAAATGTAGAAACGAACACATTTTGGTCTTTGGATCTTCATGCCATGTGATTAAAGAAAATAGCGAATTGTTAAATATTCATTTATCTCCTGAATATGTTCGCATCCATTGAATTAAAACAAATGATACAAGGTTTTGATGAAAACACTGGTACACATTTTGCTTAGCCAATGCATAATCTAATCAAGTATTCTTCTTCTGTGACTCTGATAAGAGAAGGACAAACCAGAACAGAACAGATAGATAGAAGACTATCAACACCACTTGCTCGCTTTTTTTTTTTTGTTATCTAAATTTATCACAAAGAGAGACTCTCGACTAGCCAGAATCCGAGCTAATCTATTATTATACGTGATAGTATATAAATAAATTTGTAATTCTATCTACTATGAACATTTTTCAAATTTATCTTTGCATACACGTCCTGTTGACAAGATTAGATATTGAAGTTTTTTTTTTTTTTTTTTTTTATTTCAATCAAATTTCAAATTACAACAAATCTCTACAATTACTGGAAAGGAATAAAACAAATTTATATATGAGCCAATTTTATCGGTTTTATCTGGTTGATGTATTTCCTAAAGAAGTGTGGATATGCTTATTTCATTACTGGGGGAATTTTTAATTATAGACCACATTTTGTTATTAATTATTTATTAAAAATATAAATACTATACAACATTTCGACTGCTTATTTCGCACGTCAAGTACTGTGCACTTGCTCCGACTCAAGTGAAATTGACCGTTACGTGCCTTTTTATATGCAACGACATCAGCGCCATCTGCAGGCATTCCTATGAAGTTAGATACAAATTTTCCCGCCATTTTCACTCATTCCCATGAAGTTAGTCACAAAGCAAGTGTTTAACATAAAAAGCATGATGTTACAATAAGTTTTTACTTTCTCTTACCTATGTATATATGTAATATATATATAGAGAGAAAGTATTGGATTCATGTCAAAAATTCGATGTCGAGATTTTGATGGATCTTCACGTTTTGAGGTCCACTGAATCCAAAAAGGTGGTTTTCGCGACATGGTCTGTCTGTCTGTCTGTGTGTGTTCAATTTTAAGCATGAAGGAATTGAGCTATGAGGCTGAAATTTTATATTTAAGTTAAACACCCCCGGGACCGTGAAAATAAGCTTTTAATCAAAATCGGCCAAAGAGTACTAGTACTTTACTGATGTACTTTTTCAGTTTTTTCGATTTTCCAAAATTCGCTCTAACGATTTTGATTAAAATTCAAAAATCAATTATTTTTTAGATGCTCTTTAAAATGTATATTCTCATTTTGCCATTGAAATCTTCTGAAGATCACTTTACTCCTGTACTCTCTACCTATGTATATATGTAATATATATATAGAGAGAAAGTATTGGTTTCCATGTCAAAAATTCGATGTCGAGATTTTGATGGATCTTCACGTTTTGAGGTCCCCTGAATCCAAAAAGTGGTTTTCACGACATGGTCTGTCTGTGGGTGGGTGGGTGGGTGGGTGTTCAATTTTTAAGCATGAAGGAATTGAGCTATGAGGTTGAAATTTTATATTTAAGTTAAACACCCCCCGGGACCGGAAAAATAAGCTTTTAATCAAAATCGGCCAAAGAGTACTAGTACTTTACTGATGTACATTTTCAGTTTTTTTCGATTTTCTCAAAATTTGCTCCAACGATTTTTTTTAAATTCAAAAATCAATTATTTTTTAGATTCTCTTTAAAATGTATATTCTCATTTTGCAATTGAAATCTTCTGAAGACTACTTTACTCTTGTATTTCATAGGGAAGATACGAGAAATGGTTGCCATGGTAACAAAATATAAATATTTTCCCATACTTATAAATTTTACATCTTGAATTCAATTGTACCCTACTGTCGGAAACTAAATACATGTCGACACAAAAAATCTGGTGTGACAAGCACAGAACATAACTTTCGATTACCGAAGGTAAGAGAAAGTTGTGTGCTGTGCGCCAGTCACACCAGATTTTTTGAATTTGATTTTAACTTAGATGGTATAAAATATTATTATTAAATCATTCCAAAATTATATATTAATATATAATACAATAATCAATCTCTGACTGTCGGAGCAAGTGCACAGAACTTGATAAAGGCTGCAGAATAAGCAGTCGAAACGTTGTACAGTATTTATATTTTTAAAAAATAATTAATAACAAAATGTGGCCTATAATCAAAAATTCTCCCAATAATAATAATTCAAACCACAAAAACTTTAATAAACACACAATATGCTTATTCCAGTTTGCTCGTCGATATTTCAGTTTCTAGTTAGACCTCTTCTTCAAGACCTGGTCGACAAGTTTATTAGTTATACAATCACTGAGTAGTTGTCAATTATTACAACTGGTGGGAGTTGTTTGGTAAAAGAATTTACAAAGTTTATTAATGTGCAGAAATATATATATAATAATTAAATGTAGCCCGGGGCCTGAGAACGGAGAAGAGCAACAATCCTTACAATTGTTGTGGTTAAGCGATAACAAGCTCGGCGAAACCTCGGATGGGTGACTGCCATCTTGTGGACAGTTGCTAGGTAGCCATCGGTATACTCTAGTTAAAAATATATGGAATATAGTCAAACTCCTAAATGGCCTCAGTAGCCGAAAGAGCAAAAAAAAAAAAGTCGAAACTATTCCAAATGCCATTTTTGATCGAAATAAACTTGCATTGATTCTTTTTTCTTTGAAATATCAAAATAATCTATTTTTTCACTTATTAATTAATAGTACTAATTCTTTTATATATAACTCACCAATGTCCGTCTGTCTGTCACGTTCTATTTGACCAACTTTCCGAAATGAAATTTTTTTCCATTATATAGATCACCAAATCTCCAAATTGGGGGGCTCAAAAAATTCAAGAAAATCTAGAATTTTACTCATTGGAAAACATTGATTTTTATCTCGTCTTAAGAAAAATCAAAACAAATTAATTATAGATTAATATTACAAATATGCTGGTTCTCAGAGAAAGTCCCGATAACTGGTATAAAAAAAATGCATTTCAAACCCCTCGTATTATTTTTATGCTTGAGGTCACTTGAATCGTCTTCTAATTCGTATGTGCAAGTTAAAAAGCTTAACTCTACGAGGAGAGGGAGTGCTGTGACATCCCGTCCTGTGGAAGATGGCTACGGCCAGAGGCCGGTTGGGTTTGAGGTGTGTCTTCGTGCACTTAAGCACCTCGGGTAAATAAACGGGGATCTCAATAGGAATTTCAAATAATAATAATAATAAAAGCTCGTTAATTCGTACTGTTTTCAAGAGTGGTTAGGAGAGAGACAAGTTGGTCTCGTTCAGTGGCGTATCGGGGGGGGGGCCCGGGGGCCCGGCCCCCCCCCCCTAAAGCCTTCTCCAAAACAAAAAAATACCTATTGTTTTCCCTAAATGATTTTTTTTTTTAAATAAATATTTTATTAACTCTCATAAATTCAAAATCTTAACAAAAAAAACTTATAAATAATTGAAAAAATCTCGAATATTTATGAATTTTGTATTAAAATTATTTTTTATTTCAAGAAAAAAAATTTTTATTTGTTTTTTATTTATAAGTATTATATTATCTAAAAAAATTTCTCCAGTTTAAGTTTCTTGGAGAAGGGGAGGTCATAAAATTTCTTGGGCCCCCCCCCCCCCCAAGCAGAAATCCTGGCTACGCTACTGGTCTCGTTCATTCGTAATCTTTTCACTGAAAAAGAAATGAGGGAGGGGTTGAGAGAGCTTCTATTACATTTTCTCTTTCCTTTCTACAATTCACTCTTCGCATTAATACGTTTTTTAATTTTTACTCCCGATAATTATTAGTACCAAAGCGTCGATCCCGTGACGATTCGAATTATCGGGATTCTACTATAATGGATAACTGCTCAGAGAGGAGTGTGGTAATGATAGATCATTACATATTTTTTTTTTTATATATTGATAACTAATAAAATTGTCGACTAGAAAGGGTTTGACTAGGACCCGAGACAATTGGAATAAATAGGAGTTATTGATTTCAATTGCGCAAGGTCGGAGAAAGTTGTGTGCTGTGTCACACCAGATTTTTTGTGTTGTGATTATTATAATAATAATAAGATAATAAAATAATTCCAGGCTTTGTGTGCTTATTCAATAGAAAAGAAAGTGTTAAGTAATTTATTATCTACTCATTTTAATAATGTATTTATTTATTATTCAACTCTTTAAATTGAAGATTACAGGAAGTTTATGATTGGGAGGAAAGAAAGAATTTAAAAAAAAATATACAGCAATTTAAACTGTTCCGAAAAAACTGTTGGCGTATCTCAATTTCTATCATTTTTCAGGAGAGCTGTTTATATTTCGTGTTGTTAGTAGATACGCAAAACCAAAAAACCTAAATAACACGAAAAAAAGCCCTCGGGGCATGGCGTAGAGGTTAGCGTGCTAACCTCATATACCAAACGTCGCGGGTTCGGACCCCGGGCAGTCCGATGATTTTATTTAAGCCAATTGGATACCAAATGGCTTAAATAAGAATGCCTGGACCCCATATATGTATATTTATTAATAACGGATATCGTAAAAAGTCTTATATGGCCTGAGTTGCCGAAAAGACTGTATGAATGTGTGTGTGCGTGTGAGTGTGAATGAGAAAAAAAGATGTGAATGTTTAAAAAAAAAAAAAAAAAAAAAAAAATACGAAAAAACATGGAAATACAGCGGGAGAGCTGATTTACTAAAAAAAAGTTCATAGCAAATCGATTTTGTTTTTTATTATTGATTCCGATTCTTCTTTTCGGAAAATTAGGCCATTTAAGACTTTTTACGAAATCCGTTATTGATAATATACACATATTAGGGGTCCAGGCATTCTTATTTAAGCCATTTGGTATCCAAATGGCTTAAATAAAATCATCAGACTGCCTGGGATCCGAACCCTCGAACCTTGGTATACAAGGCAGGCGCGCTACCAACTACACCAACCCCGAGGGTCACAATTATTTAAAGCTTTACTTTCTCTTACATATATATATATATATATATATATATATATATTAGGGTCCGACCGAAACAAGATTTTCAACCGAAACCGAATATTCGGCCTCAACCTTAGTTTCGGCCGAAACCGTAACCGAAACCGAAACTTGTATTTCCTATAAAATTTTTTTTTCATTTTACCTTTTTTTTTTTTTGGAATTTTTTTTCCCTCCCGTGAAAATCATTTTACCTTTTTTTAGGGGAGACTAATTTTTTCTCCCTCAAGTGCAAATTATTTGACCTTTTTTTTTTTGCATGCGAGTCTCATCCCATTTTTTTTCAGACTCTGGTTTCGGCCGGCCGAAAGAAACCGAAACTACGGCCGAAACCATGATTTTTGGCCGAAACTGGCCGAAACCGTAACCGAAACCGAATATTCGGTCGGTTCCTAATATATATATAGAGAGAGAGAGAGAAAGTATTGGATTCATATCAAAAATTGGATGTCGATATTTTAATGGATATAGCCTACATGTTTTGAGGTTCCCTAAGTCCAAAAAAGTGGTTTTCGCAAAATGGTCTGTCTGTCTGCGAACAAAATATCTCAAGACAGGAGAAGGAGCAGGTGCAGCCAACAAACAAAAGCCTCCTATTTGATACAATTTAATGAGACGTTTCGGGTGAATTTTATTTACCCATCTTCAGTCCTTCAAAATTGTTAAAACTCCCGGAGTTTGTCAATAGGGCAATATATGACACAGAATGATCATTCTCACTAAATAAATACGATGGCCCATATCGCCAGGACATATGATACATACATTTACATGTATTGACCAACTCCGGGACTTTTAACAATTGAATTGAAGGACTGACGATGGGTAAATAATATTCACCCGAAACGTCTCATTAAATTCTATTAAATCGGAGGCTTTGTTTTTTGGCTGCACCTTCTCGTTTTCCTGTCTATAGAAAAACAGCCACTGACTTCATTGATAAAATCACTCAAGAACAAAAAGATGCTAGGAGGTTGAAATTTTATATTTAAGTAAGGCACACCCCTGAGGCGTGACACGAAGCTTTTGAACAAAATCGGCCAAAGAGTACTAGTACTTTACTGATGCACTTTTCCGTTTTTTTTTTTTTTTTTCGATTTTCTCAAAATTCGCTCCAATTCTTTTGATTAAAATTCAAAAATCAATTATTTTTTAGATGCTCTTTAAAATGTATATTCTCATTTTGCCATTGAAATCTTCTGAAGATCACTTTACTCCTGTACTAGGAAAGCTAAAAGAAATGGTTTCCATAGTAACTAAATTTAAATATCTTCCCATGTTTATAAATTTCACATCTTGAATTCTAAGGTATATCAGCGGAAACAAAACATATGTCGACACAAAAAAGCTGGTGTGATAAGCACAGAACACAACTTTCAATTACCGAAGGTTGTGCGACCAGTCACTCCAGATTTTTTTTTCGTTCTTAACCTCCCTATGACAAAATAAAATACAATCCAGATTAACACGCAAAAGGTCCGAGGCTAGCAGAAGGACCTTCATATTAATCCACAAGGCCGAGTGTCACACACACACACACACATGCCAGTCTCACACCTTAAATAAGATTATTATATCATAATAATTGTTTATCTTATTTCAAATGGAATGTTTGCGAGTGAACAAAAAAAAAAAAAAAAGATAAAATAACTCGAACATCAATTGGGATAGAGAGATAATAGCGAGACAAATTCATAATAGAAATCGAAAATAGATTTAAAGTCTCTGAATGAATGAATATTAAAAGCGATTATACAATAACAATCGATGAGATAATAATAAAATATTTGTGTCATTTTTTTTTTTTTTTGAATGAGAACAAAAAACAAAGACAATTTTGTTAAATATTTATTGACAATGTTTCTGTTAGAAACAAGAGATTTGTTAAATTGGTTTGGTGGTGGTGTAATAAGGGGTGAAATAAGGATTTGTGTCAATCAAAAATTAAAAGTCAAAGTTTGTTCCAATGAATGAAATAAAAGAATTATTTTATATAACTTCGCCCGCCTTCGCCTGACACCCCCCCCCCTCCCTTCAGCTTAATCAAGTGCCGCAATTTTTGTGACAACTCGTTTAAGGTAATTAATAATAAAAATACATATTTGGTTTATTAATAACTACAAGGAAATCCATATGTTTTTATTTCTGGTGCACCGTGCATGCATCAATCCAAATCCCATTTTTGGAGTGCAGGGGGCTTTTCATCTCTCTATTTCATTAAAAAATGGGCTGATCGCCAATTGGCGAACAATTGAGCCGATTCCAACTATATTCCCATCTCAAAAAAATCTATATATAATAATAGCGGAATGTCCGTCCGTCTGTCACGCTGTTTGACCAACTTTCCGTTGAAATTTTGAAACGAAATTTTGCAGTCTTTTAGAGGACGTTGGTAAGAGTCCCGGAAAAATACTCGGATCCCGAAATTCTTAAATCTTTTTGAGTTATTAATTCCTAAAGTTGGGATTTCTTCCATATGAAATGTATAGAAAAATAATTTAGTATTCTTTGCAGTTGTGTATTCTATGAATGTAAACAAATCCTCAAGCAGTAGTAATAATAATTTTTGCTCTCGGGGCTTGGTGTAGGGGTTAGCGTGCTAACCTCCTATACCAAAAGTCGCGGGTTCGGACCCCAGGCAGTCCGATGATTTTATTTAAGGCATTTGCATACCAAAAATAGAAATGCCTGGACCCCCAATAGATATATTAAACAAACGAGTATCGTTAAAAACCTTAAATGGCCTAAGTTGCCGAAAAGACTGTGTGAATTTGTGTGTGAATGTGAGTGTGAATGAGAAAAAAGTGTGAGTGTTAAAAAAAAAAAAAATAATAATCTTTTCATAATTAAGAAGCTGGCGGAGGGATGAAGCCGAAGGCGGGCGTCGCGGCTAGTTTAATTAATATTTATAATAATTTCTAATATTTTTTTATTTTTGAGATTTAATTATTTAATTTTTTACTAATTAATTGACTTTAATTTTCCATAATAGCACCCAATGTTTTCCAATGAGAAAATTATAGATTTTCAGAAACTTTTTTGTACCTCCCCATTTGGGAATTTGGGAACCGTTATTTATTCAACTTTTACAACTAACAAAGTACATATAATGAAATGAATAGTAATTGATTTAATACAACTCCGTAAGGTGAAAATTATAACCAGTAACGTGAATTATACATACAAGTGACTAACGAGAATGAAGAACAAGAGTCCATGCAATCAAGCGGTCTTATATAGCCTTGGATTGTCTGGATTCTTATTAATCCAGATTCTTCTTCTATAAGAGTGCAAAATTTTATTTCGGAGGACGGATAGATAGATGGATACTCCGAAATAATATATGTATATAATACATAATAATGCCCGAGAAAAAGCTTCTATTCTGTCTTGACTTGATGTACCAGCATATTAAATCCTCCCACAAAATGACTTGTGACTTGTTAAGTCATTTGTTGAACATTAATATCTATATACGTACCTAAATAATTGTTGTCTGTCTGTCTCTGTTTTATCAACTTCCCGTTGAAATTTCCCAAAGTAGCAGAAACTCAGGTCCTCAAATCCCCACATGGGGATGCTCAAAAAACTCTGAAATTAATAATTTTCCCATTTGTTCTTTCTGGAATTATGAAATCTTAATAAAGCCAATTAATTATAATAATAAAATAATTAAATCTCACAAATTAAAAATTGGTATAATTCAACAAGATTTTTATTTATTCTTTCACGTTATTTTTTTTACCTTTCTTTTTTTTCCCCCCGGCGGGGGGGGTCCCCCCCCCCCCCCACCCCACGCCCCGGCCCCGGCCCCGCAGCCCGATGATTTTATTTTACCATTTGATACCAGGAGGGTTAAAAAAAAAACCCCCCCCCAAAAAAAAGAAAATAAAAAAAAAAGGTTTTCTCCAAAATTTTTATAGGCCAAATTGCCCAGAAAAGGGGGTGGGAGGGGGGGGGGGGGGGTGGGTGAGAGGGAAAAAAGTGTGAATGTTTTTATAAAAAAAAAAAAAAAATCTTGTTATTGAAATCGTTATCTACATTTCTGTAACGTGAAATAAATTACAATAACGAAATTTTTTTATTATTATTGAATAGAATGCAAAGGAAGTGAAGAGAAGAGAGAGAGAGAGAGAGAAAAATAACTTCAAGTTGAAAGTAACACGTCCATATAAAAGGGGAATATGACTTTTTATTTCGAATACAAATTGAATAACAGGTTTAGCAGGTCGGTCATTCCGCCGGGGTCTCAACTCACATCGATCGGTCACGACACCAGCAATTAATTGAACACAAGTGGCTACAATTTAATATTACCGGATTAAAGGGAAGAAATAGAGAGAGAGAGAGAGGGAAAAGGAAAAACATCATCCGGGAGGAGCGAAATAAATAAATAAATACAAATTCCAGAGATCATCAGTGAATCTCTTAATTTATTAGAGAAAGAAATAAAAAAAAAGAAGACTTGTTTATTCATCTTCATTCACCAGTATTAAAATAAATAAAATTCTGGTGGGACTGGTCGCACAGCATTACTTTCAGTAATCGAAAGTTGTGTTTTGTGCTTGTCACACCAGATTTTTTGTGTCGAAATGTACCTTTAGTTTCCGACAGTAGGCTACGGTACATTCGATTTCCAAGTTGCAAAATTTATAAGTATGTTTTTTTTTTTTAAACACTCACACTTTTCCTATTCACACTCACACATGAACACAGTTTTTTCGGCAACTCAGGCCATATAAGACTTTGACGATATCCGTTATTGATTAATATACATATTGGGGGTCCAGGCATTCTAATTTATGCCATTTGGTATACAAATGACATAAATAAAATTATCGGACTGTCTCGAATCCGAACCCGCGACCCCTGGCATAGATCAGCGCGCTACCAAGTACGCCAAGCCCGAGGACACATTTGAAACTGATTGGCGTCGGAGCCAAATAAATATAATGTGTATCTATTGTTAAGTTTGTCACTAAATTATTTAATAAACCCTTATAGGTATAAAAAAGTTTAAGTCTAGATTTAGATTTGTATATTTTTGTTTGAATAAACAAAAATAAAAGAAGCTTTTAAGAAGTGAAATATCCAGGGCTACATTATAAAGGGATAAAAACCCTTTGGGATTCTATTGTATTATATTAATAAACCCCCCCCCCGCCCCCCCCCCCCCCGCCCCCCCCCCCCCCCCCCCCCCCTCCCCCCCCCCCCCCCTCTTCCTTTTTCCTTTTTTTTTTTTTTTTTTTTTTTTTTTTTTTTTTAAATTTTTTTTTTTTTTATCTCCTCCCCTCCCCCCCCCCCCAAAAATTTACCACTATTTTAATTAAAAAAAAAAAAAAAAAAAAAATATTATAAAGGGTAAATTTTTATTTTTTTTTCCATTTTTCTCCTTATTTTTATTTTTTTTTTTTTTTTAAAGGTTAATTACTCATTAATTTTTTTTTTTGTGAAAAAAAACCCTTCACGACTCTCCCAACAAAAAAAACAAAAAATTTCATTAAAAATGGTTCAGTTGGTGAGGAGGAGTTCACCACCCACACACGTACAGGAGAATTTTTTTTTAAAAGAAAAAAGAAGAAGAAGATGAATGAGCTTCGACAAAAGAAAATATATACACTTAAAAAGAGAAACCTTTGCATTTGAGAGGGCGCGAGCCCCTCCTAAATGATTTAATTAATTTTTACAAAATCGGCTAAAACGTACTAGTACTTACTGATGTAATTTTTCATTTTTTTTAATTTTCTCAAAATTCCCTCTAATGAATTTGATTAAGATCCAAAAATCAATTACTTTTTAACATTCTCTTTAAAATGTATATTCTCATTTTGCCTTTGAAATTTTGTGAAGATCACTTTACTCTTGTCCTTCATAGGAAAGATAAAAAAGATAAGAGAAATGGATGCCATGTTAATAAAATATAAGTATTTTTCCATGTTTATAAAAATGTTTATATCCCCGTGCTTGGTGTAATGACTAGCGTGCTGGCCTTGTATACCAAGGGTCACGGGTTCGGATCTCTGGCAGCCCGATGATTTCATTTAAGCCATTTGGATACCAAGTACCAAAAAGTGTTTAAAAAAAAAATGATATCTTGAATTATAATATATCGGCGGAAACTAAATATATCTCGACACAAAAAAAAATCTGGTGGGACAAGCACAGAACAAAACTTTCGATTACCGAAGGTAAGAGAAAGCTGTGAACTGTGCCACCAGTCATACCAGATTTTTTTTTAAGTGAACGATAAAATTTCAAAAAAGATTCGACTAAAATATCTGAGATAGATCTTTGTTTTGTTTTGTTTTTTTTTTCTTTAAATAAAAATTCCCTTTCACATTCTCTAAGGAATTTGATTTAAAAAGATTACATCCCGAATATTAATTTATGAGCTTAAACGTTCCCCAACTTTAAAACAGGATTTTTTCTCTCCCCTTCTTCTCCCCCCTCGTTTGAACATAATTAGAATACTTTTCAAATTAAGTCTTTCACGGGTATTATGTTGTGTGTGTGTGTGTGTGTGTGCTGTGCAGGTAGGAAAAGAGGAAATTCTCTGTTATTAATAACAACAGCCGATTAAAATAATAAATAATATCAAACTTTTAAAAATATTTATATTCTCTTGTTTTGAAATTCCCTTTTTATTTAATTATGAACAAAAAAAAAAAAGTTTCCAATTGGAATTCCGTTAGAAAGGTTGATAACAAAAAAAAAAAATAAAAAATAAAAAAAACCTATGCTAGACAGGCGAAGAAAATATTTTTTTTCCATTCCATTAGAGAGAGAAGAGAGAGCAGACAGCAGATTCAGGTGTCATTTGTCAGGCCGAGCTGTGTGTGTTTGAGTGTGGTATTTGGTGAGAAAAAAACCAAGGAGCCCCGCCCTTTGAAATAGCAGTGAAGACATTGTGAATTTGTTTTTGAAATAATTAATACATTTTAAATATAACATAACCAAAAAACAATTATTCTTAGCAAAAAGGTGCACTTGGACTCTCCATAACGTTCTTTATAAGACTACACAATTTCGTTTCATGATTTCAACGTGAAGTTGGTCCAGGGGGCCTAAGCCCTGCTGGTAGGGCTGGACGGTAAACCGGTTTACCGGTAAAACCGGTAAAAATTTTTTACCGAAAACGCGGTAACGAACCTCTAATTCGATAAAAACCGGTTTTTTTTTCGAAAGTCGGTAAAAACCTATTTTTTCGGGCGGTAAAAAATTTTGGTTCGGCGAGAAAAAAATGTTCCGCGGCGGCAAACCAAATTGTGGTTCCGCGGCGGCAAAAAATTGGCGTCTCTAAAAAAAAGGTAAAATATTTTTCCGGTCGGGGAAAAATTTTGGTTCCGCGGAAAAAAAAAAATGTTTCGGCAAAAAATTGGCTCTCTAAAAAAAAAGGTAAAATATTTTCCCGGACGGGGGAAATTTTGGTTCCGCGGGGAAAAAAATGTTTCGGCAAAAAATTGGCTCCTCTAAAAAAAAGGGTAAAATATTTTTCCGGCCGGGGGAAAAAATTTTATTTTGGCTCCGCGGAAGGAAAAAATGTTTCGGCAAAAAATTGGCTCTCTAAAAAAAAAGGTAAAATATTTTTCCGGACGGGGAAACAATTTTGGTTCCGCGGAAAAAAAAATGTTTCGGCAAAAAATTGGCTCTCTAAAAAAAAGGTAAAATATTTTTTCGGCCTGGGAAAAATTTTGGTTCCGCAAAAAAAAAATGTTCCGCGGCGGCAAACTTTGGTTCCGGGGCGGTAAAAATTTTTACCGACTTTCGAGAAAAACCGGTTTTTTTTCATTATCGAGGTCGGTAATGAAAATCCATTACCGTCCAGCCCTACCTGCTGGCTAGTTTAATATTTAAATGTTATAAAATGAATAAATAATCTTTTTTTATTATTAATAAAAAAATCTTCACTGTGTAGGGTGAATTAATTTCCCTTTTCTGCAATAATAGATAGGGAGGAAGAAGAAGGAATGAATGACAAAGGGTGCTGAGTGCTGACGTAAGCAGGTGTCGAGAGAAGCCTGTCTGTGTGTGGTCATGTCATGATCATGTCAAAGGGAATTGATACTCTCTCTTCTTCTTTTTCTTTCGTTGTATAATAATATTTGAAAATAATAAAGAAACAAAATTATTTAATCAGAAAGAACAAGTTTGAAATAATCATTGACCTTTTGCTTGCTTTCTTTCTTTCTTCTTTTTTTTTCAATGAAACAATTCGTTTTATTTAAGGTAAAGAGTTAATTTAGTCTTTCAATAAACCTCTAATAAATATTCTATTCAAATTCATTTTCTATAGAATGGCGTGACAGTGAATTGAGCTCTTAAAAATAATTTATTGTTTCTAAAAAAAAAAAAAAAAAAAAAAAAAGAAGAAGAAGAATCTTTTAACGAATGAAATATGAAATGCTGTGACTACATGCACTTGACTCAATTTAACTTATGTTTTGTATTAACGTTGTTCGGACATTAAGGCACTTAAATGCTAATTTTTTTTAATATGTTATTAATCACTATCACATACGTATAATAACGCTAGTCGACAAGGTTTTTTCACAAGAAATCTGATAAGTGAACCTAGTACATTTTTTCATTCTGAATTCAGATATGTAGTTAGAATTTTTCCATCAGGCACAGTTTTAGAGCTATAAAGAAAATTAAATTTTAATAAAAAATGTGCTCTAAAGCAGCTCTTATTTTGAATTTACCTGGATTTTTTAAGGCACCACCCCTTAAAAATATACAGATAGTTATAATACATATAGATTTTTTAAGTTTCAGCCCAATCGGAGGTCATTTAGACGAGCCGCACGCAAACTGCTAAAAGTTTAGAAAAATCGAATTTTTTCAGTTTTTTTTTTGCTTTGGTCACCCCTAATACAATTTTAGGTATCCCTGAATGAAAAAAGCATATTTTTACGATATTCTAAAGTTCTGCCTTTCCAAAAAGCATTCATTCGTGAAAATCTGTTGATTATTAACGAAACAAAAAAACTACAAACATTAGTTATTGATCTGGTTAAAAAAAAAAAAAAAACAATTAATTGAAAAGCTGAATTTGGCTGCCTATCCTTTAGGCGCTATGTATGCGCTATGTTTATAGGATTAAACATAACTTTATTATATACAAGTTGGAAAGGCGCGGCTTCGCCGCGCCGATTCCCAACTTGGCCCTGGCAGGCGGCGTCTCGGGACGTGATCAGTAGTTTTCCCCTTAATTTTAAAGCCCATATGATTTCTGCCCAAATGAAAATACACTGAATCAAGTTTAAAATAATTGAATATTCGCCCTGCCCGGCCTGTGGGTTTTGAAGACCATGAAAAAATTATGGGCGGGTAGCAAGTCTAAATTTCACTTTAATAAACTGATTAGGAGGACGGGCATGCAAATGAAATTGGACGGGCAAGGCCCTATTAAAAAATAAAGGGTCGGACTAAGCCGAGCGCACAACTTTGCCCACCCACTATTCAAGAAAAGAATATATTGCCCTCCCTCCCTAGAGCCCCCTAATGGTCCGATGGTATACATATTATATATCATTTTACTCAGAAGAAATTCTAGTTTCTGAATATTTCTGAATATATAAAAAAAATTATAGGTTATGTAAGAAAAAAATATTTCCCCCCCCCCTAGAGCTCCCCCTAATGGTCCGATGTTATACATATTATATATCATTTTACTCGGGAGGAAGTCTTGTTTCTGAATATATAAAAAAAAGTATAGGTTATGTAAGAAAAAATATTTGCCCCCCCCCCCCTCTAATGGTCCGATGTTTAGCAAAAGCTTTTCACTTCTTGGCCTCTACCCCTAGTTTATGGGTGCAAAATTTCAAAACAATTGAACAAATAGTTTTTGAGTTTTCGTTGACGAAAAAATTTACCACAGACACACACACACACACACACAGACATCATTCCAAAAACTACTTAAATGGATTCAGGGGACCTCAAAACGAATTTTGGCAGCTTCAGAAAAATTTCGATTTTTTTTACGATTACATTAACTTTACCTCAACCTACGGTTGATGGGCAAAGTTAAAAATAAACAATTTTAAAATATTTCTTTTTTTCTGACATCTGAAAAAGTTTATTATTTATTATAAATTTAAATATGTAAAAAAAATTAAATATTTTTAAATAATTTTTTTTTTTATTTGATGTATTATTTAAAACTTTTTATTAAATAAAAGAAATTTTATACAATGTATGATTCAGGGGTATCATACATCGTCAAAGTCTTAAATGGCCTAAGTTGCCGAAAAGACTGTGAGAATGTGAGTGTGAATGAGAAAAAAGTGTGAATGTTTAAAAAAAAAAAAAAATTCCTAGACATTCATTCATTCATTCACTAAATTTTCGTCGGTACGGGAGGGTTTGAAAAATTTCCGGGTCTGAAGAATGGTAAAAATACCCGGCGCTAAGTAAAAAAAAATAAGAATATGAGCCAAATGAAATGTTGTGGTCGTGGAAGGCTCTATGAGGGAATGAATTGAAAATGATTTTTTTGCTATGTTTTGAAGATATCTAAAGAAAAAATTGAAATAATCTATAATTTCGTTCATTTTAGATACTAAGCCATGCCTGAGAATACTGCAATGTGGATCATTCAGAGCAATCAAACAAAAAAAAAATTTCTTACATTTTAGAAGTGGTTTTAAATACCCTAAACAATGTCTGAATTAAATGAAATGGTATTCATTTTTTACAAAATTTAATCTAAAATGTGAAAACCTTTGGATATCCAAGATATCTTTTACCATTAAAAAGATATAGCTAAAATTGTATAGAAATATCTCGGAAAAAAAATATCTACTTAAAAGTTTGTCTCGTGATTGACGAATAGATAGTATACTAAACCATGTCTGAGAATGCTGTAATGTGGCTCATTTGTTTCCAAATTTAATGTAGAATAATACAAAATTATGAGATTGAAGATATCTCTTACCATTCAAAAAATATAGGCGAAAATTGAAAGAAACTCTTCAAACAAACAAACAAAAAATAAAAATTTCTTCCATTTTTAGAAAAAGTTTAAAGAACTTAAATAGAGGCTTATCAGGTCCAAACTGGGCTCGTTTTAAAGGAAATTTAATGTAGATTATAAAAAGTAAATCATATCTAAGACATTGATAATCGTTTAAAAAATATGGCCATGAATATGAAAAAAATTAATAAAAAAAAATTTTGTATCACACGCCAAAAGTTGCACAGCCGCTAAACAATGCCTTAGAATAGTGCAAAGGGTCTCATTCTTTTCCAAATTTAATGTAGAAAAATACAAAATTATGAGATTGAAGATATCTCTTATCATTCAAAAAATATAGCCAAAAATGTAAAAAAATAATCGGCTAAAAATGAGTTTTTTGTAATTTAAAAAAAGGGGGTATAACTTTTTCATGATTTTGGATTTTTCTAGTCGTCAGCAGATGGTACTGAATCAAATAAAAAAAACCGCAATTGTCTAGCTTGTCTAAAGACACAGATGTTTAAAAACCATCTCAAAAAATGAAAATTTTCGTGTTATTTTTTTCACACTTGAAAATTAAATAGAAGGGGTTGATGAAAAAAAATGAAATTTACCTGACTTAAAGTATAGGATGTGAGGAACATTTCGCAAAAAAAATTATTGAAATTGGACAATAAATACTGAAGCAAAAAAACAATGAAAATGAACTGAAGCCGCGGCAAAATCATCAAAAATGAGGTTCTTTTTGCACGAATTATTTATATGTGTAAACAAACCTCAAAAATAGTTAAAAGAGGTTTGTCATTTTCAAAATTTAATGCAGATTATTGACTAATTCAGATATTGAAGATATCTTTAACCGTTTAGAAGATATGAGTGAAAAAATGAAAAAATATCGTGAAATTTTTGAAAAAACATCGAAAAAAATGAGTTTTTCCCCTCTTAAAAAAAAGTGGTACAACTTTTTTAAGATTTTGGATTTTTCTATTTGGTTTTAGAGGATTCTGAATCGAATGCAAAAAACCCCATATCTCTAGGTGGTCTAGAAGTACCTTAATCAAAAAACGTCTTTTCAGCTTTATTATAATATAGATTATTAAAAAAAATATTTTTGAATCTCATATCTTTCTTTATCAGGGGCGTATTTATGGGGGGGGGGGCGGGCGGGCCCGGCCCCCCCCCCGGAGTTTCCCAAATACATATACATATATAGGAATATACAGACATCAGCGCAACAAATTTTTTCCGCAGGATGGACAACTTTGGTTCCGCAATAGAAAAAATGTTCCGCAAAAAATTTCGTGTGAAAATAAATAGTTTCTTAAAAAAAAAATTTTTCCGCAGAAGAATTTTTTGAGTTCGAAGCCCCGAAAAAAATTTCTATATACGCCCCTGTTCTTTATACTTCTAAAAGAACAAAGAGGTCCATTTTTTCGTCCAGTGAATGTACTTAGGTGTCTAAATTAATTTGCAATACCCATTGTAATATCATTTTTATAACTGAAAATACAATAGCAAGATCAACATAAACAGCTGTTATATGCCATGTTGCCATATCTATAATACTTTCTAATTATTATTTGTGAGCCTCTCCACTCAACATAATAGGAATTTTAAAGTTTTTTTTTTTTTGAAAACATTCACTTTTTTTTCTCATTCACACTCACTCTCACACACACATTCACACAGTCTTTTTTCGGCAACTTAGGCCATTTAAGACTTTGACGATAACCGTTGTAATTAATATATCAATTTGGAGTTCAGGCATTTCTATTTAAGTCATCTAATATCCAAATGGTTTAAATAAAATCTTCGGACTGCTCTGGGTCCGAACTCACAGACGTTTTGTATAGGAGGTAGCAGCTACCTACTACGCCACACCCAAAGGCGGTTGTTAAAGAGATAGACTTTTTTATTTAGTATATCGTCGCTTTCGATTCCCCAAAACCTGCTATGTGATAAAAGGATTGTTCAAAAACTATTTGAAAAATTAGGTGTCCGCCGGCCATACTTAAAAATAAGTTCTTCACGTGACTCTGACCAGTGCAGCAACTTTGCATAAAAATAAAACCCGTTTCCACGCTTTCACTTACATTTTCACGGTATTTTTTTCTCTCAAATCGCCTGCCCATTGAATCTAAACTGATTTTTGTAATATTATAAATAAAATACAACTGAACGCTAGCTATTCAGCAAGATCAACACAAACAGCCGTTAAATGTGATGTTGCCAGATCTATGAAAAAATACAAGTACACTTTGGCCGATTTTGTTCTAAAGCTTCGAGTTATTAAAAATTACTCCCCCCCACCTCACCTAAATCCTCCACATAACAAATAGATTGCCTAAGCAGTTGAAGTTTTAAAATTTCATTAGCCTCTCTGATTTCATAAACAAAATGTAAATACGTATTTCTAAAATTTCATCTACACTATTACTTTTATGTTATTTACAAAGCTTTAAAAAAAAACATATCTTTTTCTTTCTTTATATCTTAGAACAAGATTCCAAATGTCATACATACGTAGAAAATGAATGTTTTGAGAGTGAATGAGTTTTGCAATAATAAACATTTTTTTTTTCTATTTAAATTTCTATCAAGATTATTATCAAAAAATAATAAAATCAATTTATATTTCGACATGAAAGAAAAAAAAATATTTGCCGACAAAACCGTTGATAAGTAAACTCGAAATTGATATTATGGAAATTTTTATTTTTGTATTAATTATTTTTTTTAAATATAAATAAATACTGTACAACGTTTTTACTGTTTATTCTTAGCGACGGGCCGGCCTGTTCTTTTCCTTCCCGTCGCAAAAACCCATGAACCGCCGACCCCGCACCGCGGGTTTAAGGCAAAGAAAGAAGAAGAAAAAGAGTTTCTACTGTTTATTCTGCAGTCGTTTTCAAATACTGTACATTTGTCCGATTAAAGTGAACTAACCTCTAAGGAACAGTTAGTGTATTTTGTACAGGGCCGCATCAAGAAAAATATGCGCCCGGGGCAAAGATTATAATTTTCGCCCCCCTACCAAAAAAATTTATATATTGCCTGATGATGGTCAAATAAATTTCGACCGAAACGTCGCGAATATCTGGAAGTTTCATTATTTCGGAGACGCTCCTTCCTGGCTGGTACCTCCTGCCATTCTTCTAAGATTTATATATTTATGCCGCCTCCAAATTCTGGCGCCCCTGGACCAATTTCTACGCCCCCCCCCTAGAAAGGGCGCTGTTATCGGACGAGTCTAAATAAATAATACATAGTAAAAAATATTTAATATCATTTTTAGACGCTGCCAGCGCCTTTTCTTCAACTCCGAATATAATTTAATATGAATATTTTTTTAAACAATACTTCCTCTCTCTATATATTTCATATAGGATAAGAGAAGTAAAAAGAAAAGAAAAAATAATTATTTTCTTTTTTTAAATAATATAGAAAGAGATAGAGAGAAAAATAATCTCTAGAGCCAGTAGGGTGGTAGGGGGGGTGGACCGTGTCCTCGCCTTCCTCCCCCGGCACTCAGGCGCTGTAACGCTTTTTTGTTACGATGCGTTTTCTGCCAATTCACTCCATTGAAATCCTTTATGGTTGGTGCGTGCCCGTCTATTTGAAATTTCAAAAATATTCGGGTTCCCAAATCCCCATATGGGAGGCTCAATAAAGTTATCCCATTGGAAAGCATTGGGTTCTCATAATGAAAAAAATTTAACCAATTTTTTCAAATTAATTTTCGAGATCTACATATATATTAATTAAATTTTTGCACTTCTTCGCCGTAGACGGATGGTTAGTCAAAAAAATTATAAAAACATTGTTTCTATTTTAAATTTAGTTATTATTGGTCCAACTGCCTTGTACAAGTATCAGTTTCGATGCAATTATAGGTCCTGAGGATGATGAATGCATCGAAACTGATACTTGTACAAGGCAGTTGACCAATAATAACTAAATTTAAAATAGAAACAATGTTTTTATAATTTTTTTGACCAACCATCCGTCTACGGGAAGAAGCTGCAAAGTCAATTTAATTGATATAAATCTCGCCTGAATCAGCACATGAATATATATTAATATTCAATTCGATATCATAGATATATTTAACAAATTTGTGAGAAAACACTCTCGGGAATCGAACCCAGAATCTCCAACCTTTCCGGAACATAAGTAGTGTGCTGCGACCCTTTATACCAGTTCTATTACAATAGTTTTGGAACGATTTTTTTGATCTTAAACCATCTTAAACCATGTATTTCCATTAAAATCACGACATAATCACAATAACATAACTTAAATACCCATTTGAATATTGTCGATGGATTCTGACATAAAGGCAGTCTAAAAAAAAAAAAAAAAAAATAAAAGAAGAATGTTGCTGGCTGGAACCGCAGTTGCCAGCCAGCCAGCCACCTGCTTTGGATTACCTGCTTCTCTCTCTCTCTCTCTCTCTCCTCTCTCTACTGTTCAATTCAGATTCAAGACATTTAAAATTTAAAGCAACCAAGCAAAGAAGAAAATTCACTCTCTGAGATTATTTAGAAAAAGTTCGCTTGCTTCTCAGATTCCTTCCTTTCTCTCTAATTTATAATTATCACGAAATATTTCCAAGATTCTGAAAAGGTTCACCTTGAAAATTAACGTGTTGTTATTTTTATGTATTTATTATATAACAAACAGTGAAATTAAAATTATTCCAGATTGCAAATAAATGGGAGAACATTTCTATTTATCTCTACTCCCTTAGGGGGGGGGGTTATATACCGTAAATATATAGTTTCGTAGTGCCATGTCCGTCAACTCTAGTTGGAATTAAAATTCCGCATTCTTATACCACATGAAGAGTTGAGGAAAAATACCCAAATGGGGAGGCTCAAAAATTGCTGAATTTTCCCACAAGAAAGCAATTAGTTTTAACTCTCCCTAAGAAAACTAAAGTCAATTAATTATAATAATTAAATCTCTCAAATTAAATATAATAAAAATTGTTATATAATTAAATTTTTCATTTTTTCTTCTTATTTTCATTTTCTTCTCAAAACAATTGGAAAATTTCGGCAGGCGATTAAAAAGGCGAGTTGAGGCACATTTGGTTTGGCAACTCCTCCTAAAGTGAGGAAAGCAGGTGAAGGGGCTAGTTTATAATAAATTACTCTTTAATTTTATTGTTATAATAACATCAGAATATTAATTTTTTACTTTCTCTTACCTATGTATAGGGATACGGTATCGAAAAAAAGTATCGATACTTGTACTTGGTATCGTATCGAAAGGAAAGTATCGATACCAGAAAGTATCGGATGAAAGGTATCGATACCAGTAGGTATCGAGTATTTTTTGATGAATGAGTATTTTTCCTTTTTTAAGTTTTTTCGGCATCTTAGGCTCCTGACGTCGTTCAAAGGGCTAAACGGAAGATCAATGGGGTATACTGGTATGCCATTTTCCCAAAGTAATGAGCATCAGGGGGGGGGGGGCTTTCTCAACCAAAATACGGATTTCGCCAAAATAAAAGTCCGTCCATTTTCACTGATCGACAAAAATGAACTTTTTTTCTTTCACAAAAACAAAGATAAAGATAGGAGATTCTAGAAATATTTTTCATAAATTCAAATATCATTTCAGTTTTTCCCCATCAGATTTTTTTAAGTCGACTCCGCTTAAAAATATGCAGATAGTTTTAATACATATAAAGTTTCACCCCAATAATTTAGACGTGCCGTAAACGGCTCAAAATTTAGAAAAATCGAGTTTTTTAAGTTTAAAAAAAAATCTTGAAAATTCAAAATAAGACCCGTTTTAGAGCACATTTTCTATTAAAATTTTCTTTTCTCTATATATCTAAAACTGTGCCTGATGGAAAAATTCTAATTACATATCTGAATTCACTATAAAAAAAAGTACTAAATTCACTAATCAGATTTCTTGTGAATTAAACCTTATCGACAAGTGTTATTATTTAGTTTATAATTTGGCTTTTCTATTTAATATTTTCGCACTTTTAAATTTAGTGAATATAGTTTGCAATCATACAAAAAAAAAAAAATTATATTAGACATGTTATTAAATTGAAGGGTTTTTATTAAATTGTATCAAATTTTCCATTATTAATAAATAATTATTAGGAATATGATGAAATAAAGTCTATCCCACAAATATCGACCTTCTGTTATATATCAACGAGAGAAAAAAAAATATAAAAGAATATACTATATTCTTTGGTAGAATGGCAATTAAAATATTTGTACAACGTTTAAAGTCTGTCTATATGACCTAAGATGCCGAAAAAACTTAAAAAAAAAAAATTATATTTGAATGAGTACTTTTCATTCGATACCGGCAATCAAGTACTCATATGAGTAAAGTATCGAAAGAAAAGTATCGAGTAAAAAAAGTACTAGTATCGAAACAAAAGTATCGATACCAGGAAGTATCGATACTTTTTTCGTGTCCCTACCTATGTATATATGTAATATATATATAGAGAGAAAGTATTGGTTTCATGTCAAAAATTCGATGTCGAGATTTTGATGGATCTTCACGTTTTGAGGTCCCCTGAATCCAAAAAAGTGGTTTTCGCGACATGGTCTGTCTGTGTGTGGGTGGGTGTGTGTCAAATTTTAAGCATGAAGGAATTGAGCTATGAGGCTGAAATTTTATATTTAAGTTAAACACCCCCGGGACCGGAAAAATAAGCTTTTAATCAAAATCGGCCAAAGAGTACTAGTACTTTACTGATGTACTTTTTCAGTTTTTTTTCGATTTTCTCAAAATTCGCTCTAACGATTTTGATTAAAATTCAAAAATCAATTATTTTTTAGATGCTCTATCAAATGTATATTCTCGTTTTGCCCTCAAAATTGTTTGAAGCACACTTTACTCTTGTATTTCATAGGAAAGATAGGAGAAATGGTTGCCATGGTAACAAAATATAAATATTTTCCCATACTTATAAATTTTACATCTGAATTCAAATATTCCCTACTGCCGGGAACTAAATACATGTCGACACAAAAAATCTGGTGTGACAAGCACAGAACACAACTTTCGATTACCGAAGGTAAGAGAAAGTTGTGTGCTGTGCGCCAGTCACACCAGATTTTTTAAATAAAAAATTAGCCACTGGTTTCGAACATCTTTTTCTGACCTCTTCATGTGAGTCTTCTTTAAATATATATAATAGCGGGCTGTCCGTATGTCCGTCCACCCGTGTGTCACGCTCTGTTTGACCAACTTCCCGCTAGAATTTTGAAACGAAATTTTACAATCTTATAGAGAACATTATGGAGAGTTCAGGAAAATACTCGGGTTCCTAAATTTTCAAAAGAAGCGCAAATAATTCCAGAAAATCTAGAATTTGCTCAATAATAAATAAATAATTAAATCTCTCAAATGAAAAATAATAAAAATTGTTTTATAATTAAATGTAGGCCTAGATTATTAAAGAGGGCTCGCTGGTGTAGTGAGCTAGGGTGTCAGCTTCTGCAAAGAAGATCCATGTTCAAATCCTTGGCATGCGGGATTTTTCATTAAATAAAAATATTTATTTAATGTAAACAAATCCTCAAGCAAGCACTGGATTGGAATATAGGATCTTTCCACAATAGCCCTCAGGCAACTCTAAGAGGAGAGGGAGTTGCTGTGGCATCCCGTCCTGTGGAAGGGACGTAAAGAAGGTTCCCTCTCAGTGATGCATTCTTCGAAAGGAGTAGGCTACACGCCGGTGCTGAGGGAGTCCCTCCTCAAACCAGGACATCCTCCATAGCATAGAAGAGGTTGGATATAAGGAGCCGGTTGGAACCAGAAATAAGGATTAGTTCACTAGCTAGAGACGAGAGCAGGAGGAGGAGCTAGAGATAGAAAATGATGTAACTTCACGGGGTGCCGGTAGATGGCTACGGCCAGAGGCCGGTTGGGTTTGAGGTGTGTGTCTCCGTACACGTAAGCACCTCGGGTAAATAAACGGGGATCCCGATAGGAATTTCAATAATAATAAAAAAAAGATTATTAAATAACTTTGTCCCACTTTCTGGTTCTCATTCAATCATTTATATATCTGTCAAGCATAAATGGCCCGCTGTAGCCGAAATACTATATGTGAAAAAAGAAAAGTGTCAGAAAAAAAAAAAAAAATCGACTTTGCTTTAAATCAAACTTGGATTGTTGCATGATTGTTGCTCAAGATGTTGTAAAAAAAAAAAATAAATAAATAAAAATAAAGTTTCTTTTCATTTTAATTGGATGATCCGTTTTTTGCTTAGAGAAGTTGAGGCAGTTAGTGAAACAGGTGCGCTCATTAAAAAAAAAAAAAAAAAAGGTTTCAATTTAAACAAAGCACACAGACAGAATAATAAATTTTATTTATCTAAATGAAAACTCTTTCTCGTTTTTATTTATTTTGATTGAATTAAATAAGAAAATTGATTTGATAATTTGGCAATGTCCTGATGAAGGAATCTTATTGAATCCAAAACGTCGAGGAGCTTTCTCAAATAAATTAAACATCCGTTACTTTTCCGCCAATATAATAAATGTAATCTATTCTTTATATTATATTAAAGACAAAGCCTGTCTGTCAGTAACTCGCAGACTCAGAAACTACTGAACCGATTTTTTTTAATAGGGAGATAATTTAGGTGGTTTAGAGCTATAATTAATTCAATTTAGATCTAGCGTGTTTCCCTAAAATTATTTTTTTTATTTTTTATTTCTTTTATGGTTTTCGCGACATGGTCTGTCTGTGTGTGTGTCTGTGAACAAAATATCTCAGAAACTAAAAGAGCTACGAGGATGAAATTTTATATTTAAGTTAGACACTTTCTCAAAGGGTGAAAATAAGCTTTTGAACAAAATCGACCAAAGAGTACTAGTACTTTACTGATGTACTTTTTCAGTTTTTTGTCGATTTTCTCAAAATTAGCCGAAACGATTTTGTTTAAAATTCATAAATGTACTAGTTTTTAGATGCTCTTTAAAAAGTATATCAGTGAATTTTTTCGTGGAAATCGTTTGAAGTACACTTTACTGACGTGGAAGCATTCGTAGCTCAGCGCCATCTATGAATCATCGCGTGGTCAAGTTTGGAACTAAAGGCTAGAGCCTAAATATATCTCGACACAAAAAATCTGGTATGACTAGCACGGTGCACAACCCAATTTCTCCTACCGAAGGGTAAGAGAAAGTTGTGTGCTGTGCAAGCAGTCACACCAGATTTTTTATATTATTTATGCACTTGATGTAATAATATTTATATTTTTACTTCGGGTCAATGAATTGTGCAAAAATTGATACCATGAATTTTTTTTTTTTTCACGGTTAAGAGCAATTGAAATGTTTGTTTCCTTGACCTCGTAAAGTTTGTTATTGAATTTTTTCGCACTCGCAATTCTCTCTTTCTCTCTCTCTCTCGTAAAGCAATCAAAACACACACACACACACACTTTTTGATTTTAATAAATCAGCATGTGAAGAAATTTTATTTCTTTTTAATTGAACACTACATCTTGGAGTAGTGTGAATAGTTCCCCTTTTATTATTTCACTTGGAAGGGTTTGATTGTAACAGAAAGGGGGGGGGAGATGAAGCCCCAAGAATTGGAAAAAATAACTGATAATAAATAGGCAAAGAGGTTGCAAAATTTTCCCGCTATATAACTATCCATTTAAAAGCGGGAAAGTTTTGTAACTTCGTTGTCTATTTATTAATTATATAATTTAATTAAATACTTAATTTTATCTCGATATATTCTATGAAAAAACGAACTTTGAAATTTTTTTACGCATACCATCTTACTGAACCGATTGTCATGAAATTTGATCCAGATCTAGATGCTATCGTCCTAACTATTATGGCAGAGTTTCAAAATATTATAATAATTGCGTGGCTGTATATAAAATCGTTCGTAATAGGAAGATGTTTGCAGCCAAATAAAAAGAGCCTCTATTGTTAAACAAACTCTTTAATCCGGACGTTTCGGCATAGGTTTACTCTGCCATCATCAGCCTTCCAAGCTAGAAGTCATCAAACATTCACATAACAATACATTATTATAACATGGCAATTACATTAATATTTACAGTATAAAGATGTACTGTAAGTAATACATGTAACACCTTTATACTGTTAATATTAATGTAATTGCCATGTTATAATAATGAAATGTTATGTGAATGTTTGATGACTTCTAGCTTGGAAGGCTGATGATGGCAGAGTAAGCCTATGCCGAAACGTCCGGATTAAAGAGTTTGTTTAACAATAGAGGCTCTTTTTATTTGGCTGCAAACTTCTTCCTATTACGAACGAGTTTCAAAATATTTGGTCCAGAGGAAGATGAAAAATCGTGGTTCGCGATAATAATTTACCGCTTGCAGCGGTTCGATTCAGTTCAAGATTTAATATCTTCTTAGGCCCAATTGGGACTACAAAATTGCCAAAGTTCTTAAAAATACTCAAAGAAAATAAACTGCTACTTAAAGTACTGGAAACAGGCCATCAAACCAGTTAGAAACCGCGCGCCAAATATCTGGGAATCTGGCTAGACAGAAGACTAACCTGGTCACCCCACTGCAAAGCAATAGCAAACACAGCAAGGACAGCGATAAGAATGCTCTGACATTGAATAAAGGGCACAAGTCAGCTAAACATTGACTCAAAGCTCCTGCTCTACAAATCAATCATCAGATCACCTATGGCACTCCACTCTTCCTCAATAGTACCTGCTCCAACAAACCTAAAACTGCTAACTGGAATCCAAAACAAGGCACTACGAATCAAAGCCTTCCCTCCTCCAATAAACAACCCAATCATCCGACACGCTCTAGAAATAGTAGAACTCGGCGATTACATGGAACGGCTGAAAGAAAGCTACACTCGGCGACTCATCAGACATCCGAATACTGACGGAAAGATAGAACGCTCAAATCCCGTACATATATTTATTATTTTAGAGAGTTTCACTTGTTTAGTTATAAAATGAATGTTTTTTTTTTCCTCAAGTATATTAAAGACAGATTTTAATTTAAGCAACAGCAAAGTGTGGGCATTGTTTAAAAGACTATGAATCTTAAATCCATTGCACTATTTTGCTATCTTAAAAATTATTCAAACTTACAACCTCTGAATAACTATGATCTGAGGGAGGATACTCCTGGAATCATTCTAAAGAACTAGATAAGCTAGAAGAGAATAAAACTTCCCGTTTATTTATTAAAGAAATAGCAGACCCTAAAGAAGAAATTTCAACACACATATGCATCAGGATAATCCAAGTATCGTCGATATGTTAAAGTGTCTAAACAAAAATTCAAATTGTAAAACATATTTTCCTTAAGTGAAAAACAATATGTAAAACTAAATAATGAAGAAAATATTTCTTTCCAAACTTCATCTTAATAGTTCCATGCGTTTCTGAAGATCGTTATGACCAAACGTATATGATTTTTTTTTTTTTTGCGATCATAATACTTTCCCTTATATTTTATTACATATAATAGCGGGGAAGTAAAATTCAAGTCCCACATGTTTGGCATGGGCTTTGCGCCGGCCCTGATTAAAATACAGGCAAATTAAACATGTACTGTCTTTAAGTGTAAGCACTGGCGATGATTTTCCTTTAACTCTTCTTCTGTGATTATTATTAATTTATTAGTGGAGACGCTCCACACTCTTGTTTCTAAGGGTCCCCAATCTTGTGCTTTTTGATCTTGCTAATCAACGATCTTCGTGGCTGATGCTTTCCTCTAAAAAAAATTTTGGGTGGTCTTTGGGAAGATTTTGCAAAAAAAATTCATAATTTTGATTATTCAAATCACGTCCTTCTTCAAGCTGATAATTCTATATATAAAAAAATAAAAATATATATATATATAAAAGAAATCAAATGCAAGGTGTATTATAAAGTCCAGAGTTCATCACCTCTGACCTATTTTTATTAACTGATTTCTATCAGAACCTGAGTGGGAACAATTCATCTTGGAAATTTAATATACCTTTTAGTGTGTGTGAATTTCTTAATTTATTTAGTATGCAACGTAATAAATAAAAAAAAAAAAATGTTATGTCTTCGTAGCACACACACACTGACTGGTTAAATAATACCTTTCTTCTTTAATGATGGTAATTAGACAGATAGATAGAAAGAAATTACGCAGTCCGCCCTCGGCGGGCTATATACTTTTGTCATGGGCTCCGCCCAAATTTCTTTGAATTATGATATAAAAATCTTATCTAACTTCAGATATCACTTCATTTAAAGGATATGATTGAGTCAAAGAGTCAAATTTATTTAATTTCCAAATACTCCAGGTAATCCAAATGAATAAATTTCAAAGAATATAGAATCTCGTCCTCTTATATTAGGTCTGTTCGATTAAGCGTCGTCAGTGGGCGTCCGAAGGCGCATGCATAGTGAGGAAGAGCACATGCGCAGTAACGAAAAGCAATACGCTTTTCCTTAATGCGCATGCGCCCTCGGACAGATCTATTACTGTATATAATAGCTGAGTGTTTGTCTTATCTGTAGTACTCTGTTTGACCATTTTGAAACGAAATTTTTAGGTTTTATAGAGGGCATTATGGAGAGTCCTAGAGAAATAAATACTCGGGTCCCAAAATTCTCAAAAAAGGAGGCGCAAAAAAAAAAATTATAAAAAATAATTCTTAAGAATATTTAAAATTTTAACATGTGTCTTTTCTCTTTATATTATTTAATACGTACACGCTATTAACGTGAAAAATCTAAACTTCTCTATTTATTTATATACCTTTCAGGTCATAAGGACCCGAAAAATGCAATAAAATATCCTTACTTATAAACGTGTAACTTCATTTTGCTTATATCTCTGGAACTATTCATTGGATTAGAGTGATGTTTGGCGAATTTGTAGTCCTAAATGGTCGTATGAAGTTGTTAAAACAAGGGATCAACCGGAGGTAAAAATAAGTTATTACGTCTGTTCGATTATGGCACAGTGGGCGCCCGAAGGCGTCCGGCGCATGCGCATTAAGGAAAAGTATATTGCATTTCATTACTGCGCATGTAATCTTCCTCACTACGCATGCGCCGGACGCCCTCGGGCGCCCATTGAGCCATAATCGAACATACCTATTAATTATTATTACGGCAGCTTCCATTGGACCAAATTTTTTGAAATTCAGCTATGTTAAAACTCTTTGACATTTTATTAATCTTTTTTTTTTAAACCCTTTGTTGAATGCTATTTAAAAATTAAAGGCATCATCTAAAATAAATTTTCGCAAGTAATCTAAATGAAATATTTAATTTAATATTCTTTTCTTATATTATAATTAATTAATTTATATTCTTCATGATTCTTTTTGACTTATAACTGACCTTGTCTTTTTAAATGGTATATTAAACAGTGCATAAATAACGAGAACACATCACCTTGAGAGAGAGACAGAAGTGAAGACAACAACAACAACAACAACAACAAAGAAATTTATTACGAGAATAATTAGAGAAATATCAAATGCATGTGTAAACATCTCAAAGATGCTCTTTAAAATGTATATTCTCATTTTGTCTCCAAAATTGTTTGAAGCACACTTTACTCTTGTACTTCATTGGGCCAGTCAATATCGACATTTAAATCGCAAAAAACGTGAATTATTTCTGCATTTTTGGTATGTTATTTGGACCCCTTAGGGCAGTGGTTTCCAAACTTTATGTTACAACTAGGAACCGACCGAATATTCGGTTTCGGTTACGGTTTCGGCCAGTTTCGGCCAAAAATCATGGTTTCGGCCGTAGTTTCGGTTTCGGCCAAAAAGTGGCCGAACCTTTCGGCCGGCCGAAACCAGAGTCTGAAAAAATGGGATGAGACTCGCATGCAAAAAAAAAAAAAATGGTCAAATAATTTGCACTTGAGGGAGAAAAAATTTTAGTCTCCCTAAAAAAAAGGTAAAATGATTTTCACGGGAGGGAAAAAAAATTCAAAAAAAAAAAGGTAAAATGAAAAAAAAAAAATTTTTATAGGAAATACAAGTTTCGGTTTCGGTTACGGTTTCGGCCGAAACTAAGGTTGAGGCCGAATATTCGGTTTCGGTTTCGGTTTCGGCTGAAAATCTTGTTTCGGTCGGACCCTAGTTACAACGCCTCCCTTAAAAATATTTAACCATATGACGCCTCCCCCTCCCCCATTTTGTAAAATAATACTCTCTAAAAACGAATTAGTAAAAAACTACTAATTTATAGTGTATAGTCACTTTTTTAAGATGTGCAAAGTAGACCACCCGCAAATAGTGGATATCCACTTTTTCAATTAGTAAAAATTATTAATATGAAAAATTCACTAATTGAAAAAGTGAATTTTTAAAAAAATAATGACCAAAAAAAAAAAAGAAACGTTTAAGATACGTATATGAAATAAGGTGTGATGACACCGGGACCAAAGTTGTGTTTACTGACTCGAGTTCTAGCCGAACCCACTTAAACTTGACTTACTTTTACTACTCTGTTATTTTGTATATAAGTATGTCGCTGATGTTAACAATGCTTTTTACTTGAATGTTACTATATTCCTTCCCAGCAATTTATTTCTAAATAAACTTAATAAAACTAATTATCGTTATATCAAGAAATATATTTACTAAATTTTAAGTAAAAATATTTCTTAATTGACCATTTAAAAAATAATATTTTATTAATTTAAAAAAATTTGGAATCTATCTGTTTTGACTTAACATATATTTCCTGCAATTTTTAACAAAAAATACAAGTTATCTCAATATTATTATTTATTTGTATTATTATTACTTAAATAAAGCCTTATATTGCCAAAAATGTCTTTATTAAGGAACCGATCAAACAGCTGGTCGGCCATGTTGGCTTCTCAGACAGCCGGAATTGAATGAACTACTTTTTGAATTAGTAAAAAATAACTAATCTAAAAGTAACCAATAAATTTACTAAATATCTTAGTAGATTCTACTCAAAATGACTAAATTTGGTGTAATTTTCTTACCTACTGTTTGAATAAGTAAATATTCTACTAATTCGTTTTAAGAGAGTACAAAAACAAAAATTTTTAATGCTAAAATATATAATAAATTTAAATTAAAACGGCGTCACAAAAAAAAATCCTAGTCATATTGAGCCAAAATTATTGTGACGTTTCGGCCTTCTTTAAGAGACGGTGGCGAGAATAAATGAAATTTTAATTTTGAGTGAAAATTTTAAATGAAAAATGACAATTTTAATTTTGAAATTAAACTTTGAATGAAAAATGACAATTTTAATTGTCGGGCTCCGGCTCTGAAGATGACCTAGACTTGCGTCACAATAAAATAAATAATTTTGGCTGAGTTTAAAAAATTGCTCGCAGTGGCTAATATTCGCGCCTCCCCTTAGACTAGTCCGCGCCTCACAGTTTGGAAAACGCTGCCTTAGGGGAGTGTGAAAACACATTTTGCAAGCAAAAAAAGAGCTACCTGCGTAATACGAGAAAAACTTCAAAATTTTCGCACTTTTTTCAGTTTTTGCAGTTTAATTCAAAAACTATGGGCTTTTTGAAATTAGTTGTTCTTATCATTTTTAAAGTATATTAAATTTCAAACAATTGAAGCCAAACCACAGGTGCGTAAGTTTAATAGTTTTTGAGATATGATGCTTGGAAATTGAGCATGGCTCTCAGAAATGTTACACTTTTCAATTTTACTTATGTTTTAGCCGAATATCGGCATAACCGCTCAGAGAAAAATTGTGAGAAATCGAGTTTTAGCACATTTAATTACCTTTCATTTAAGCGCAAAACGGGGTCATTAACTCGTATAGTTTTCCTGTATTTAAAACTTGTATTATTGCAATTTTTGTTTTTTAAGATTACAGGAGAACTATAAAAGTTAATGACCTTATTGGCTTATTTTCACCCTCCAGGTGCCTAACTTAAATATAAAATTTCAACGTCACAAAAAAATCTGCTGTGACAAGCACGGTACACACTTTCACTTACCGAATGCTGTGAGGTGGCGTGCGCCATTCACACCAGATTTTAATCACTTGGAACGGGAAGCGATCCAGGGACCGAACCTGAGACATGAGAAAAAGAGAAATAGGACAAAAATCTAGTCCGTAAGCTCGTTTCACCTTCGATAATCGATAGTTGTGTGATGTACGGGTCACTCACACCCACACCAGATTTTTTTTTAGATTTCCCTACTCGTACGGAAGACGAGTGCAACTTCCGGTGTGTGCCGCTGCTTCTCCTCACTTCCTTCACCCTCTCAATTAATTTGCTTCTTTCTTTACTAAACAACAGGAGAGTAATTTTTTTTTTTTTTTTTTTTTTAATCCCCCTGTCCGTGATCTGCATGATTTCTCCTTCTCCCTTCATGTTGCGTGCCCATGTATGGACAAGTTGCAATATTTTCTTCCTTTTTATTCCTCCCACTACATTTTAAAGCCTTTAACGTGTTTAGAATTAATTCTCGCTCTCAAAGGAGAAAAGAAAATCTCAATGCTTATAATCAATTAGCCTCTCTCTCTTTTGAAGTTAATTATTACGTATCTCTATCCATATAATTGACAAAAATAGGAAACCTGAAAATTTAATATATATGACGAATTATAAAATAATAATTGTGAGATTTAATTATTTAATTTTTAATTTTAATTACCTATATCTATATTTTATTTTAATACTTTTGCTATTTTATCAAAGACAAATTCTGTCTGTCTGTCTGTCTGTTTGTAACGCATAGACTCCGAAACTACCAAACCGATTCTCATGGAGATTTTTTTAATAAGTAGAGTATTTTCCCCCTTATCAGGGATCACAAATCTAGAATTCTTCCATTGGAAAACATTGTGTTCTCTCTCTACTTATGAAAAATTAAAGCTAATTAATTATAATAATGAGAAAATTAAATCTCTCAAATGAAAAATAATAAAAATTGTTATATAATTAAATTTTCTTTTTTTTTGACTGACTTCTACTTCCCTCTAAGAATTCACATTTCCTTCAAATCGTCGCCCCCCCCCCCCCCCCCCCCCCCAAAAAAAATATCCCTTATTTATTTTTCACAAAACTCTTCCTCATAATTAATTAAAATACATTTATCTGGACAACTCTTAGGGCCGGTCTTTTCATGTTTGGGTAGTTAGCGAAGTGTCTGTTAAAGTGCTTTTTTTTGTAGTGCAGAAACCCTCTTCATTTTTATTCTTATAGTAAAATATATGACATCCCATCATTTTATTTAAAAAAGAAGTAGATATATTTGTTATTTTTATTTTGATTCAACTTATTTTATCAATAAAGTGATGAGATGTGATATATTTTACAATATGCAAAAGGTTAGGTCCACTGGTAACTGAGGCAGCCATTTGCTTTTTATTTGCATAACCCAGCCTTGGAGTATATGTATATGTATATATGTTGAATTTTTGCCAAGCTCTCTGTTAAATTAGTCGGAGCCAAAAGCTCTGGGTACGATTTAGCAAAGGGGTGATATTAGGAACACAAGGCTGGCAACAGCTTCGTAACTTCACGCATAAAAATAACAGAGGCATTCTTCAATCTATTCCTTTTTTTGATATTATTCATTTTATGTCAGTCAGGATTATATTTCTAGGATATTTGGCAAGGTGTTGAAGATGATTATTTGAATATATTCTAATAGCCGAGTTGAAACCATGTTCGAGGGTTGGCCAACTCCCTCTGGCGCACTCTGGCGAGACGAGCTTCAACTAAAGCATTTCAAATTTTTAAATTTTAGTAAAAAAAATAATTTTTTTAAAATTAATTATTTTAACTTATAATATTTATTTGAATTAATTTCAATTTTTATTTTTAATAATTTTTATATTTTATGTCTTTATTAAGTAGAAAACTTCAAAAAACCTTTAATACTGAAGAGAGTTCATTCCCTGGAACAGGGTTTCTGCATTGCACACTACCCATAGGTTAACGTGCTACCCAAAGATGAAAAAGACCGGCCCTTAGTCATATCCCGAGAGGCCGCCCGCCAGCGCCTAGCGGGGTAGGGTTGCCGAAGGCAACCCTACCGCAGCTATTATATATATATATATAATAGTGCAGTATCGCCCTCGGGGCTTGGCATAGTAGGTAGCGTGCCTACCTCCTATGCCAAACGTCGTGGGTTCGGACCCCAGGCAGTCCGATGATTTTATTTAAGCCATTTGGATACCAAATGGCTTAAATAGAAATGCCTGGACTCCCAATAGACAGTTAAAACATGATTTTGAAATCGGCCAAAAAGTACTACTACTTTATTTATGTACTTTTTCAGTTTTTTTGAATTTCTCCAAATTCACTCCAACGATTTTACATTAAAATTCGAAAATCAATTATATTTTACATCCTCTTTAAATTGTATATTCTCATTTTGCTTGAAATTGTTTGAAGACCACTTTACTCTTGTACTTCATAGGAAAGATAGAAATGGTTGTCATGGCAACAGAATGCCTATAAAGATGATGGAGAATATGGCTGTTTAACTTGATATCACGGACAGTTCGTGTTCTCTAACTCGATCTGATATTTTCCTAATTGTTTTTCCTATATAACAGATATGGCATTGTTGGTTGTTGCTGCCTAAACAATTAATTTTATATATAACTCCCGCCTTTTTTGAATGGGATCTTTGAAGTAGAAGAAAAATGATTGTCTTTGCTGTTAATTTATTATAATTATACATGCATCAATCATAGGTCCTGAGGAAGGTCGCAACTGGCGTCCGAAACATCGACGATCAAATAAATCTGATAAAAATTGATCTAGTTTTTGTCTAATTTGATTTTTCCTGGCTGCTATCCTCTATCCTTACAAAATATAAATATTTTTCCATCTTTATAAATTTTACATCTTGAATTCTAATATATCGGCGGAAACTAAATATATGTCGACACAAAAAATCTGGTGTGATAAGCTCAGAACACAACTTTCAATTACCGAAGATAAGAGAAAGTTGTGTGCTGTGCGACGAGTTTCTGTGTGTATTTCAAATACTTTTATTGGGACTAAAAACTAAATCCTAAGTAATTTTTCAAAGTAGTCTGTCTAAACACGCTGACTTGTGTATCAATGATATTTTGAATCCCATCCCCCTCCATTTTTGCCATTTAAACAGTTTTCAAAGTTTTTTTTTCTTTGTTCATCGATTGCATTAAAAATACTCTCCATATTTTGTATAGTTTCAAAGATTTTTGAAACTAAATATTCCTTTCCGATACAATACTGATTATTTCAAGTAGAATATTTCACAAAAACAATAGAAGAAAAAAAAGTTCTTCTTGTTTGTGAAAAGCGAAGGGAAAAAAAGCAGGCAAGGCAGGCAGGCAGGGAGTCCTATTGGCACAGCAACAGCAGCAGGAACAACAGTACAGGGTGAACGAGGGTGGTGTGTGTGTGTGTGTGTGTGTGTGTGTGGAGGGTGTATAAAGTGTCCCGATCGATATTTAGGGCGGCGCCCCTGCCTCTGCCCTGAGGATTCTCTCCATGTGGCCCTGAACTCACTTGCTGAGGATCGAGGCCACAACCAGGCCAAAGCCAGCCAGCCAGCTGCCTGCCTCCGGCTTCAACACACACCACACCACACAATCTCCCTCCCCCCACCCCACCCCCCACTCCTCCATACACCCTATATAACATTTACGTTATCTTATCTAAATCATCATCATCATCCTTTGTCGATATTTCTTCTACTTAACCAAAAATAAGACATCTCTATTTTTATTATTGTTCTATTGGTTATGTTTTCTTTTTTAAGAGGTCAAATGAAAATAAAAGTGTCTATTTCTATATAAAAAAAAAATCTGATGTGACTGGTTGTATTACTTTCGGTAATTGAAAGTTGTGTGCTGTGCATGTCACATGTGTCGACAGATATTAAGTAGAAAAAATAAAAGGACAAGCAGCTATGTTTATTTCTTTATTAAACAAAGCGACGTTTCGGACTACCATCTTCATGGCTAGACTGCGGTGAATGCATTATATCTGATAGATCAGCGTTTTCCAAACTGGAGGCGCGGCTCCCTAGGGAGGCGCGGACTAATCTAAGGGGAGGCGCGAATATAAGCAACAGCGAGCAATTTTCCAAACTCAGCCAAAATTATTTATTTTATTGTGACGTTTAGGTAATCTAGGCCATCTTCAGTGCCGGAGGCGAGAATAAATGACAATTTTAATTTTGAATGAATATTTTGAATGAAAAATGACAATTTTAATTTTGAAATTAAAATTTCATTTATTCTCGTATCCGGCTCTTAAGAAGACCGAAACGTCACACAAATTTTGGCTGCATATGACTAGGATTTTTTTTTTGACTCCGCTTTAATATAAATTTATATTTTTTAGCATTAAAATTTTTTTTTTTTGTATTATTTTACAAAATGGGGGGAGGGGGGGCGTCATATAATTAAATATTTTTAAGGGAGGCGTTGTAACATAAAGTTTGGAAACCACTGTGATAGATTGTAATGAATTTTATGAAATGACTCTCAAAGAACGTAAAAGGTTTTTCTATTGAATGAACTCTAGCCATGAAGATGGTCGCATAGTCGACCGAAAAGTGCTGCTGCGCTGAAAAAAGCATACCTGCTTGGCCTTTTATTTTTTCTACTACATATTGATTCAACTATTCAACTCGTTAACATAAGAATTTAATTTCCGCCGATATATTATCAATAGAATTTATAAACATAGAAAAACATTGATACGTATTATCTTTCCTATTAAGTACAAGAGTAAAGTCTGCTTCAAACCATTTCAAGTGCAAAATGAAAATATACATTTGAAAGAACATCTAAAAAACAATTGATTTTTGAATTTTAATCAAAATCGTTTGAGCGAATATTGAGAAAATTGAAAAAAAAAACTGAAAAAGTAAAGTACTAGTACTCTTTAGGGGATTTTATTCAAAGGTTTCGTGTCACGTGCCAGGGAGGTGTCTAACTAACTTAAATATAAAATTTCAACCTCCTAGCTCTTTTCGTTCTTGAGATATTTTGTTCACAGACACACAGACAGACCATGTCGCCAAAACCACTTTTTTGGATTCAGGGTGACCTCAAAACGTGTATATCCATCAAAATCTCGACATCGAACTTTTGAAATGAATCTAATACTTTCTCTCTATATATTCACCTATATAGGTAAGAGAAAGTCAAAGGTATATTGGTGTGCAAATGAAACGGTATCTTTAAATTCAAACACCCCTTATAACAACGACAGAGCTTGTTGAGTTTAAATAAATTTAAAAAAAAGTTAATTATAGATAATAGATACTCAGAATTTTCAAACATGTACAATACTATCTTAAAACTTTTTTTTTTTTAATTTGTCCACGCGATCTGATTATAGTTCTATGACCCTCCCCTCCCCTCCCCCCTATTTAATCAGCTAAAAGTTCCCCCGGCCTTAGGTACGTATATAAATAAAGAGATTTTGACCCCCCCCTCCCTTCCTTGGTGAAGGTCCGAGGTTCGTGACTCTTGCACCTGTGCGATAGACGATGATGATGATGATGCGTCATTGAAAATTCTCTCTTTTCATGTTACAAATAAAATTATACAAATTCCAACGAGAAACAAATTCTTAGAATGTCTTTTGTGTTGTAACAATATTTTCCAACTCTATTCAACATAAATAAATGGGGCCGGGGGAGGGGGGTGATTTTATAATTAGAGGAACCATCCCTGTTTGTAAATTAAATTTATATTCTCTTCTTTCGATTGTAACGTTTCGGCGATTTGCTACCAGTACTTTATAATAAAGTATTGTACCTGTAATTATACTCTATACCTATTCTATTCTATTTGAAGACCACGGCACCTCAGAGGTGCATTGAGAATAACATTACTCACTAGGGGCACCCTTCCTTTTTTTTTTTTTACCCTAGCAAAACGAAATTTTTTCCGCTTTTTCAGAGAGAGTTTTTTCTGTGATGGGGAGACTAAAGAAACAAAGTGTCTCTGAACAAAAAATGAATTACTTATTTACTTTAACTTAAATACCGGTATAGACTGTGAAAATGCTCTACAATTGTTTAGCAATAATAATAAATAATTTGATAAAACTGTTGAAAAACAATAGAAAATATGTTTTTAAATATAATGCTAAAGAAAAACAAATGATACTTTATTTTGACACTATGTACTTTTTTTTCTTACCTTTAATCACCAAAGTACTTTAATTGCCAAAAAAATGTGGCAACCCTAGACCTTTTCGGAAAAAGGGCCTATTAGTAAATGATACCATCTCAGAGTTCATTGTCAGAGCTAGGTCGCCTTATAGAGCTCTAAATTGAACCTATTCAGGGCCAGATAGATCAAAGTAGGAGCTAAATTTCGATAAAAAATTCGAATTGCATTCTATACCAATGTGATAAAAAAATGGAGAGAGAGAGAGAAATAACATTTAATAATTGCTATTCTATAAGCAAAAACTTTAACCCCAAAGCGTTAACAATTAGTCACTAGTGTTAAAAATTAATCTCATGTCTGGGGGATGGCTTTAATATTATAACACTGTATTAAATGCATAAGAATGGCGTCATAACTTAAAAAATCCGGTGTCCTGGTGCAATGGACAGCCCCAGAAAGGCTAGAGATCCTGGGATCGATTCCCGGAGGCCATGGGATATATGGCCTCGCCAATAAATAACACTCACAGCTTTGTTAGCTAAAAAGTAAGGTTATGATTTTGACAGCTTTGAGATAAAAGCAACTTGTTAACTTCTTCTTCTATCATCGCCTTATTCCCGTGGTGCCGGGTCGGCGGACCTAACTCTTTCCCCACTACATATGTTTTTGCGACCGAGAAGCCGGCTCGTCGCACGGTCTGACGCCTGCTCAAAATATAGAAGGAAGGGACAGACATACAAAGAGCCTGTCCCAGCTCGGGCAGCTCGTGGTCGCAATCCACGTACCCACAAGATGTGGGCCCCTGAGCGAATAAAAGCAACATGTTAACGTCGCTGTTAATACTTGGTTTAAAGAATAGCATTTTTTAACGCTGGTGTTATTACTTTTTAACACGCAATTTATGATGTTAAATTTTAACGTGTTTTTTAGAGAATAGACCAGAATGTGTTTTGACTATTCGTTTGCCTACGGTTACGTCACTATTTCCCATATTAAAAAAAAAAAATTGTTTTAAATTAATTTTAATGGCCCTCTAATGAAGTGATAAAATCTTATGATGGTCACAGCAGATCATTATGACCTCATCATTCATTCATTCACCTACCCTCATTTGACCAACTGACTAATTTTATTTTTTTGAAATTTATAAAAAATAAATAAATAAATAAATAATTTAATTATGTTTTAACTAAACTTGATGAATAAAGAAAGACCCGTATCATTTTATTATGATTATTATAATATAATAAAATAGCCTACGTAACAGGAAATACATTATCGCTAACTCTCGTTTAAATTAATATCAATTTTTTTTTTTTTTTTGTTAATTTATGTTGTTTTAATTTCCTTTGAATATTTGAAAGCAATTAGTGGTGGTGCTCAGGTGTCTTATAAAAATTTTTTTTTTTACTACACCATGGCAACAGGGGAGCCTGGCAATGGATTGGAACAACAGCCCGTTGCAGTGAAGCAATATCAAGTGTGGCAAAATCTCGGATGGGTGGCCGAATCCGAGCACTTGATTAAGAGACAAATATAATGGTCCTGACTGCGGTTTTTCTGTATTCTTTGTGATTTCTCATAAATCATTTACCCAGAACTTTTCCTTTTTTCTAAATTTCTTATTTCCATGTCTTTTCATCATATTAACTCAGCTGGATTGTAGCTGCTTCCCAGAGGAACACTTCTATGGTATAATATATACATAAATATAATTTGCTAATGTCCGTCTGTCTGTCTATCACGCTCTATTTAGGCAACTTCCAGTTGGAATTTTGAAATGAAATTTTATATGCATAAAGAGGACCTTCTCGGGATTACAGGAAAATTATTTTCATTCCGAAATTCCTAAAAATTTTTGAGTTATTAATTCTTAAAGTTACGCTTCCTCCCATAGGAAATGTATAGAGAAATATTTATGTATTCTTTTCATTTGTGTATTCCATGAATATAAACAAATCCTCAAGCAGGCACTGGATTGGAATGGAATAATCTATATATGGACCCTGTTATGCAATAGTGTGTCAAGCGCCAAAAAAAATTAAAAATTGAGTTAAGCACGGAATATTGTTTCAAATGCTATAATTAATAGTATTTTTATGAAATATGTCCTAAAAAAATTTATATTTAATGTTATTTGCACAATTACAAGAAAAATTATATATAATCCAATGTAAACAAAAAACTTTATTGTTGATTTTCTCAAAACTCGATGTTTGGTCTTTGACACACCATTGCATAACAGGGTCCATATATAATTAGCTAATGGCCGTCTGTCTGTCTGTCTGTCACGCTCTATTTAGGCAACTTGCCGTTGGAATTTTGAAATGAAATTTTATATGCATAAAGAGGACCTTCTCGGGATTACAGGAAAATTATTTTCATCCCGAAATTCCTATAACTTTTTGAGTTGTTAATTTCTAAAGTTAAGATTTCTTCTATTAGAAATGTATAAAGACTAGTCGGTCGCCTGCATTCGGCGGGCTTAGCGTCTAGCCACGAGGTCATTGGGAAAAGTCTGAATTTTTTGCGTTACCCTTAATAAAATTATTTTATTTTATTTTTTTTAAGCCAGAGAAAATTATTTTATTTTTTGTATTATAGACCTTAAATATCTAGTCTTGGGTCCAATGGGGGGTGGGGGGTTGAACCCCGAAATCCCCCCCCACGCTACGCCTATGTCTATGTAAACAACAAAAATGGAATCCTACATCAAGAATAATATTATATGATGGAATTTTTATTACAAACTGAGGATTGCGATAACATTTATTTTTTTTTTTATTTTTTAATAGATTAATTAATCTAAAACAGGTGAAATGCCAAGTGCCGTTAGCGATGATGAGACAAACGTGTTTTATGACTCTTTGATAAGACGACATTTTGAATAAAATCAAATTTTTTTTTTCAAATAACATGGGAAATATTTTAGCAGGCAATTTTAAAGGAATTTAATTTATATACGATGACGACATCACATACACACACACATACGTTGCACATTTCGGACGCCTAATGCCGCCTTCTTCAGAATAAATTAAATGTTTATTGCTTGGGTCAGCCAGCAATCATCTCATCTAACTAAATTCTTGATGTTGTTCTTCAATCACCCACGTTGGCATCAAAAATCGACATTTGAAAGGAACAGTTTAAGTAGTATAAAGTCATTTTAAAAATATATCCGGGATGGGCCGAAAATTTGATTTTTTTTTTAATAGTCTAAAAGAAAAAATAGAGAGGTTCTAAAATTCCTGAAAATTTAGTATTTTCTCATTGAAAAGCAATGGAGTTTTCTCCTTATGAAAAATTGCGTGATAGACAGACTAGACGGACAAATATTTCGGAATTATATATAATTAAACTTATTTCTCACTAAATATATTCTGAAGTTTACTTGTATCTGGATTCAGATGGATTGAATGAATTACAATAAATAATTCTTTAAAAATTTTTTTTTTTTTTTTCATTTTTCATGAATTAAAATTTTAAAAAATTTGCTAGTGATTTTATCAAAATTTTTTGGAAAAAATTTGAAAAAAATAATATAAAAAAAAATTTAAAAACAACGCTTTTATAAATGTACTAAAAAGAGAAAAATAATTATGTATAATTTCTTTAAAATTATATTAAAAATTAATATATGTTACTAAAACTAAAAGCGTTGGGCGCGGGATTTGCAAATTTTAATTGTATAAATAGGCCTATTATATGTTTTATGAATACATTTTAATACCATAGACTTGGCGGGTAGTTAGGCAAAACAGTTTGAAGTGACTCAAATGTTTTAGTTAGATTATTTTATTTTATTTTTATTTTTTGATTCAAGTATCGGTGAATTAAGGTTAGTTGATCCTCTGCAATGCAAATTGCAAGAGATTGTTAATTTGCGCGCCCAACGCTTTTAGTTTTAGTAACATATATTAATTTTTAATATAATTTTAAAGAAATTATACATAATTATTTTTCTCTTTTTAGTACATTTATAAAAGCGTTGTTTTTAAATTTTTTTTTTATATTATTTTATTTAACTCTTTTTAGTTTTTGTAATAAAATATTAATACGTATGAGTTATATACATATACACGATACAATAAGACAATTTGTATTTTAAAAGAAGAGAAATTTTTGATTATAAATTTCACCCCTCTTTTTTGTGATAGGCCGAAATTAATTGACCTACAAAGATGAGACACATCAAATATTGCATTGTCACGGGAGTTACATATGTGTATAAAATTTCAAAGTTCTAGATTAACTAGAACTGGTCGTAATTTCGATCGCTAACTTTGTCGGACCAAACAATGGAAATTGATTAATTGGCCGCCATTTTGAATTTTTGAATTTTTAATAATTTTGAATAGCACATTTTGTAGAGTAAAGGCTATTTAACACCTCTGCTAATGCTCGAAACTCTAAATTAATTATAAATAGGAGAAATTTTGATTATAAAACTTCCCCCCCCACTTTTTTTGATCGGCCGCCATTTTATAATTAATTCACTTACAAAGATGAGACATATCAAATATTGTATTGTCACGGGAGTTACATATGGGTATAAAATTTCAAAGCTCTAGGTTAAGTAGAACTGGTCGTAATTTCAATCGCTAACTTTGTCGGACCGAACAATGGAAATGTGATTAATTGGCCGCTAATCTCAATTTAATTAATTTTTAATTATTTTGAATAGCACATTTTGTAGAGTAAAGGCTATTTAACACCTCTGCTAATGCTCGAAACTCTAAATTAATTATAAATAGGAGAAATTTTGATTATAAAACTTCCCCCCACTTTTTTTGATCGGCCGCCATTTTGTAATTAATTCACCTACAAAAATGAGACATATCAAATATTGCATTGTCACGGGAGTTACATATGGGTATAAAATTTCAAAGCTCTAGGTTAAGTAGTAACCGAAAATGCAGTCCATATATTTACGAACGAAAACAATTTTTCTGGTATGTCTACGGTTTTTTGTTAAATATGGGCAGATTATAGACATTATAGCTGGTATGATCCAAATACGCCCTTCAAATATACAGGAATCTTATAATACAAAATGATCCTGCATTACAAAGAGCGCTTTTTAAGAAAGTACCTTACAGCTATTTACTATTTCTGTAATTGGCCCTTTATTTAACACAATAAATAAAGAAATAAAAAATTTATTTACTACTTATCTTCGTGATAGTAATAATTTCATATCATTTTATAATTTGCAAATTACGTTATTACCTTAGCGTGATTTCCTAAGCTTTCGAAATTCTATATTTAAGAGCATTAAATTCTCATTTTGGAGATTTTTTTTATATTAACTTTTGAAAGTGTTAAGATATCAATTTGTTTTTGCGGTAAAGAAGAATCGAGGCATTGAGAATTGACCACGAGTTAAGAACGTTTAAAGGTCCGTGAATTTCAGGTTTTTAACGAAGGCCGTCCAAGAAACATGCTAAAATGTAACAAACTTGCCCGCCGAAGGCGGCAATTTGCTCGCCGAAGGCGAAGCAAAGCTCGCCGGTAGGCGAGCTTGGGGGGTCCAGGGGGCGAAGCCCCCTATCTTGGGTTCGCCGAAGGCGGAAACGCGGCTTTAATGTTTATATAATATTTTTAGCAGAAGGTATTAAAGAGAATTAATTTATTTAGGTACACGCTCATTCTAAAACTTGGCCCCGCCTAGAAAACAATACACGTATATATATATACATATTGAGTGCCAATAAAATTTCCAGCGATTATGACGACCTGGAACCTGAATCGAAACGTCATCGTGAGGCTGAAGCTCAATAAAAAAGACTTTACTGCCTTCTGCCAATAATATTATTGTGTGATTAAAATAATGTTTTTGTCTGTCTAAATAAAATTTAGTATTGCCCCTAGAAATCCTTAAGAAATTCTTGATTAAAAGGTCACTCAATCCAAAGAAAAAAATTATTTTCCAATTTTTACTTATTTTGACTTTGTTTACCCATATTTTTTCGCCATGGGTTGTTGTAATTTAGACGACCCGTAAAAGTAGAATTGAGTGGATAAAATAAAAATCTGGTGTGACTGGCCGCACAGCACTTGTCTTCTGTGCTTGTCACACCAGATTTTTTGTGTCGACATATATTTTGATTCCGTTAGTACTGTACAGTGAGGGACAATTTTAAGTCCCACCCATGCGTTTTCTACTTGTGATTATTTCATTGTTTTTATAAAAGAAAATGAAAATCTTTATTGAAAATTGTCAAGGTTTGAACCATGAAAGTTTCCATTAAAAAATATTTAATATTTTTACTTTCTCTTAGCCTATATGAAATATATAGAGAGAGAAAGTATTGCGATCATGTCAAAAATTCGATGTCGAGATTTTTTTAAAAAACAATGAAATAATCACAAGTTTGGAGTTGGACTTATTATTGTCCCTCACTGTACATTTGAATTCGAGTTTTTTTTTAACCCACACTTTTTTTCCATTCTCACTCACATTCACACATACATACACACAGTCTTTTCGGCAACTTAGGCCATTTAAGTCTTTTTACGACACCCACTAGCAGAATCAAGGACGGGGGTTACCGTTTTCACCCCCTCGCCTCCCCCTAAAACCTTGGTGAGAACAAGAAAAAAAAATGTTCTATAACCTGTCAAATTTAAAATATATCCAATAAAATTAATGTCGTTTTACCCTAATTTTCAATTGTAATTCACTTTTTCCTTTTTCAATAGATACTATTTCCAGTACTACCGTAATAGAAAATCGCACTAGGTCACCACTCTGTCTTAGCGTCTAATTATTTTAATCATACTGGCCCCCAAAATTTTTTTGATGACCATTTTACTTTCTCTTACCTCTATATATATGTTAATATATAGAGAGAAAGTATTGGATTCATGTCAAAAATTCGATGTCGAGATTTTGATGGATCTTCACGTTTTGAGGTCCCTGAATCCAAAAAAGTGGTTTTCGCGACATGGTCTGTCTGTCTGTCTGTGAACAAAATATCTCAAGAATGAAAAGAGCTCGGAGGTTGAGATTTTATATTTAAGTTGGGACGTGACACGAAGCTTTTGAACAAAAATCGATCAAAGAGTACTAGTACTTTATTGATGTACTTTTTCAGTTTTTTTTTCCGATTTTCTCAAAATTTGCTCCAACGATTTTTTTTTACATTCAAAAATCAATTATTTTTTAGATCTCTTTAAAATGTATATTCTCATTTTGTGATTGAAATCTTCTGAAGACCACTTTACTCTTGTACTCCATAGAAAAGATAGGAGAAATGGTTGCTATGGTAACAAAATATAAATATTTTCACATAATTTTACATCTTGAAAATCGAATGTACCGTACTGTCGGAAACTAAATACATGTCGACACGAAAAATATATTGAATTAAAATTAAAAAAAATCTGATGTGACTGGCGCACAGCATACAACTTTCTCTTACTTTCGGTAATCGGAAGTTTGTGTTCTGTGCTTGTCACACCAGCTTTTTCGTGTCGACATGTATCAGTACCAGCCAAGGATTAGAACAGGGATCTTCTTTGTAGAAGCCGACATCCTAGCTCACTACACCAGCGAGCCCCTAATGTAAAATAATAATAATTATCTAATTAAATTTTTATTTTTATTTTTTTCCTTGTTAGAAAGATCGGGAATGGGAGTCGAATTGGTTAAAGACAGACAGACGGACACTCCAAAAATCTAATGTGACGGCACAATTGACAAATTGATTTTAGGTAGAATCGTTGTTATATGTTGTGCGATTATCCCTCCATTTTTTTTTTCAAATTTCTCTTATCTTACATTTTTTGGTGATAATCTACATATTTGTTAATTTTTAATCCCACTTGCCCATTAATTTCCGCTTGTCTCGAATGTATAAATTATAATTTCTATAATTGAATTTCAAGAGTCGTATCAAAATTCCTAAAGTGGAATAAATATTCAATTGTGACACAAACTTTAAAATCACTTTACTGGAAAGATTATAATAAAATAATAGAATCAATAAGAGTTCTCGGTCTCTTCTCTTTCAATAAATTAGACCCATTCTCGAACTAATGACATTTCTTAGATCCAGTTTCCAAAAAGAAAAAAAAAAGGTTAATTTTGGTGATTGGTTATAATTAATTCATCAATAGAGTTGACCTTTCCAGGCAATTTAAACTTGACCTAAATTTTAATTTCTATATATTCTATCTTGTCTACTGATTTGTGTTATTATTATTATTTATTATTATTATAAAGTTATATAATTCAAGTAATTGAAAGTTGTTATCTCCATGTTAACGAAATCTGAAAATAGATTTCAAGTTCAATCTTAAAAAAAAAAGAAGTATAGATCATGGCAGTGTAGAAAAGCATAAAAAATCATTTTTGTTTGACGTTTCGAGCGCATGTGCTACCCTTCATCAGGGCCAAAAATTGCGCCCAACACTTCGATCAAAAATAAATTAGTTTTTTATTTTTCGGTATTTAAAATAAAATAAAACGCATCCTTTTATATAAGTATTTGAGTCGTAGCAATGTTTTTACTTAAAATTTGACGTTTATTGAGATTTATTTCTAAATTTACTTATTGAAAAATTATTTTAATTTATATTGACTTGTATTTACCTATACCGGTGTGGGATGCGAAAAGCACAATTTTTTTTTCTTCCAAATTATTTGGTTTTTGGATATTTTTGTGAAGACTTCACATCTCCAGAATCAGAATAATTCGTTTTTTAGCTAAATTTCCCAAAAATGTCTGCCTAGTGGTTATTTGATTTGTCTTGACGACAAACTTCAATAGAAGTCCACCATTTTTTACTTTCTCGCATACTAAGTAGAAATATTGTAATCGCCAAAAAAATATATTCTAATTATTCGCAATATTTTAGACCTCTTTGAGACAAAAAACAAAAAGAAAACAATTTTGGAATAATGTCTCCATGTACAGGGAGGGACAATATTAAGTCCCACCCATGCGTTTTCTACTTGTGTTTAATTCATTGTTTTAAAAAAATATATTTTTAATGGAAACCTAGAAAATTTCCACTAAAGATTTTCATTGCCTTTTATAAAAACAATGAAATAATCACAAGTAGAAAACGCTTGGGTGAGACTTAATATTGCCCCTCACTGTACATGTGAACAGGATTGTTTAAAAACTCACCTGCCATTTGCTATATGCTTTTTACACTAAAATAATAGATCTGAATTAACTTTTAGAGTAAATACGACAATGGAAGAAATACTTTTATTTTTCCTTTTGCGGCTCCTAAGGGAAGATTGGGTTTTAAATTTATTTATAGACCCATATTTAATTTATATTTATAACCATAGTTTCCTGGGAATGTTCCACACTCTTGTTTTTCGGGTTCACCCATCCGAAATTCAATCGTTTGATATTGCATAACATCAACGATCTTGATAGCTGCTACTCTCCTTCGAAACGTCGAAAAAATAAAGATTTATTTTTCAATTTGGCTACCCATACACTAAATCAGTGTTTTCCAAACTGTGCGCCTCGGCATCCTAGGGCACCGAGAAAACTTTCCTATACAATTTATTATATTAATAAGTTTATCGATATTATTACTTTATTAAATGTTACTCGGACCATCGTAAATATGACCTGCATTTTTCGCTGCGCTGAATTCGAAATGAAGAAAAAGTTTTAGTAACATAAGATTTGCCCTGAGATTTGCCATGGGACGTCCCAGAAAAATTCTGATATATTGAGGGTGCCGGGAACCGAAAAAGTTTGTCAACCTCTGCACTACATCCTCGTATATTAAATTTGAAAAAATTTTAAGTCCTGATCCTGATAAAAATACCTTAATTCAAAATTTGAAAATGTAACGAAAAGGCTTTGTTGAAAATACATATTTTGTATAGCTAATTATTTAGCTAAAATCAATAGTTAAAGAGATAACTTGATATTTCAAAAAGTCCCCCTTGAATTGGATATTGGTACTACATAGATTGGAAACTTATAAATCAATGCTTAAACTCTCTCAGCCTCATTGGCCAAAACAACTTTTTTGCTCTTAAAAAGACCCGTTGGAGTTTCGATTTTCCCAAGAGATAGATAGGCTAGGTGAAGGGAATATTTTTGGTCGTCACCTGAATCCGTCCGTATTCATTCAGAAAGGATATGATTACAGGGAGGGGGGAGTTTGAAACTAGAACCAACTCTTATTTCAAATTTTCTAAAAGCAATAGATAGAGAGTTTCTAATTCATATTTTATAAGGTCCGAACGAAACAAGATTTTCAGCCGAATCCGAATTTCGGCCTCAATCTTAGTTTCGGCCGAAACAGAAACTTATATTTCCGATAAAAAAATTCATATCATTTTACCTTTTTCTTTTTTGAAATTTTTTTCCGCCCTGCGGAAAATTTTTCCCTCTCCAGTGAAAATCATTTTACCTTTTTTTAGGGCGACTAAATTTTTCCGCACCTTTTCCGCTTTTACAAATTATTTGACTTTTTTTTGCATGCGAGTCTCATCCCATCTTTTCAGACTCAGGTTTCGGCTACTTTTTGGCCGAAACCAGTGTAGTTTTGACGTGACAACGTCTTACAAATCATGTGTGAGTTTTCAGCTAAAGATTTCAACATTTATTTTTTTCCTATTATTTTATTTTACCGCGCTGCGGTAAATTCTAATTTGAAAGTTTAAACCCCTGTAGATTCCGAACGGCTAATCAGATCAGACTAAATATGATGTCGATTTGTGCAGGAAGAAAAACTCTAATAGAATAAATAAAAAAATCCCGAATAATTAACTCCAAAATTAGCCCCCGAGTTTGGCGTAGTAGGTAGCGTAAATAGAAATGCCTGAACCCCCAATATATATATTAATTACAACGGTTATCGTCTAATGTCTTAATGGCCTAAGTTGCCGAAAAGACTGTGTGAGTGTGAGTGTGAATCAGAAAAAAGTGTTTAAAAAAAAAAAAAAACAAAATTAGTTTTTTTTTTCTCGAAAAACCTCATTTTTTCAGTGATTTATTCGATTTTCTCAAAAAAAGATTTTGATTAAAATTCAAAAATTTATTTATTTTTTAGATGTTCATTCAAATGCATATTTTCATTTTGCAATTGAAATCTTCTGTAGACCAAGGTCTTTAAATACACAGGTTGGCCAGAAACTAGTAAACAAACAATTTTCAGGTCACCGTTTTTGATTGGTCCACGTCATGAAGCTCCTCCTTGCTTATATTTTTCTATTTGGCAGCATTGTTGACTGCTTATAACCTAGTTCACATTCATTTTGTTTTATTAGCAAATTGTATAGTTTCGGACTAAACTAATTAAGACCCACTCTCTTGAATTGGAAAAAATGTAAACAAACCGAGTTTGACCCCCCCTGCTGTAGACCACTTTACTCTTGTTCTCCATAGGAATGATAGGAGAAATGGTTGCTACGGTAACAGAATATAAATATTTTCCCATGTTTATAAATTTTACATCTTGAATTCAAATGCACCGTACTGTCGACTAAAAGGGAAGGAAATTCAGATTTAAATATTTTTTTCAAGTGAAACTTCTTTACTCACGATTCATGCCGTTACGAATCGCTGCATCCCCTTTTGAATGTAGTTTCGCTTCAGGTGCAAGAAGCCCAATGACGTCACCTTTAAAATCTGTTCTCGACGCGACTAGACTTAATAAATTAAAAATTCAATAGATGAACTATTCATTGAAAATCTTGAACAGAATTGAATAATTTCATTTTTTTTTTTTTTAATTCTTCTAAAACCTATTTTTTTTTTTTCATTGACGTAATCCTTTTAATCTATTTTATGTTTACCTGAGATTAGATCATAACTAGCAAGCGAGATGAGAGCAAACTACTTGTGACAAGTTCTTTTCATTGTTTTTTTTTTTTTTTTTTTTTTTTTTTTTTTAGATTTTGTTGAAAAAAAAACGTGATATTCACGCTAATCATATTTAAACATGTCTACTACCTGCTTAGAAACATCAATGGGGAAAAATGATTATATCATGAGTTTAAAATAGAATTATTTTTTTTTATATAAAAATTATAAAAAAAAAGAAAAAACAATTTTCTCTATCCTTAAACTTTAATCATGAAATATTTACCTCTTGAAATTTAATTAAAATATAATAGATAATTTAGATTTGTATTATAATAAAACTTGGATTTTTTATGGTTCCTTATCTATATATCTCTTTTAGTTTGTTCAGTTTAATCTGCCCTAAATACAATATAAACTTATGTAAGCCTTAGAAATTAAGAGCCCTCTCGGGCCTTGGTGTAGTGGGTAGAGTGCTGGCCTGTGCCAAGGGTCCCGGGTTCGCATCTCGTTCTCATGCGATAATTTATTCCAATTTAATAGGCTACCAATAAATTAAAATAAATAGAGACGGAGCCTAAATGGCCTCCGTTGCCGAAAAAGACATTAAATAAATAAATAAAAAAAAAAGAAATTAAGACTTTTTTATATTTTCCCTCTCGGGTGCTCAGAGCATTAAGGGTTTATTGATATATTGATACTAGTCTCGCCACCACCTGGACCTCCCCCCAGCTGGTTCGGGCCCTCCTATGCTGGACTTTCATTACCTCGATTTTTCGGGGAATTAATTATATCTTATTAAGAAATAAATTTTCATATTTTGTGATAATGGATGAATTGATGCTGGTTTCACATGCCGAGGCCACCCACCCAAGATTCTGCCGTCCTTGACTTTGCTTGACTACAAGGATCATGGTGGCTGTTGCTCTACTCAATTGTCAGGCCCATTAGAATGTAACCACTTCTGATGATGACAAGGAATTGTCGAAATACGTATCAAGGGTTAATTTTTTACAAGGAAGCAAGCAGGAGCAGCCAAAAATTAAAGCCTCCGATTTTATTACAATTAATGAAACTTTATTTTAACATCATCAGTCTTTCCTACATAAGAAATACATAATATAACACATTAATAGATAGAAAATTTTTTTAACAATATAAGATTACACTTACAAATTGTATCTGTCCCGGAGTTGTTAAAACCATACTATACACTTAGCCCGATCTCACATATTCAAGGGGGTTTTTATAAAGGAATTTTTGAGGGGAGAATACATTTTGTTGTTTAATTTTTATATATCTGTGTAAAATTTGTCTTTATTTGACTTTCAACATTTCATTCTAATTTAAATACCATTGACAAGATTTGTCATGTATTGTTAATAGGAAATGAAATAGGTGAAGACCAATTATAACTTTTATAGGCCTACACATAAATAAAATACTGTAATTTCAAAAAATGCCAACACCCGAGAGCAATGACTCCCGGGGAGGCGGGGGGTAAAAGGGTAATTACCCCCCCCCCCCCCCGAGATAAAAAAAATAATTTTTTTTCGCAAAAAAATTTATTTCTAATGTAAAATTTTAAATATTAATACTTAAAAATTTGATTTGTATTTAAATTCTGGCAAACAAGTACAGAATGTGCCTTTAAATTACCGAAATTAAGAAAAAATTGTGTGCTGTACGACCAGTCACACCAGATTACCCCTCCCCCTCTGGTTCGGCCCTTGCCCGAGAGTCGCTCTTATTATAATTTTTTGTTAATTATTTTTTCATAAATACAATCTCTCTCTCTATAAGTACGGTGTCATTTGTAAAAAGTATTGTCTAAAAGAATAAAGTTCATTCATAGACCATACAATAACACTCGGCGGATAGAGAGGCATTTAAACTCTTGAAAGCTGTCTGCTAAAATAATTGGAGTTTAAATTTTAATGGGCCGGAAACAGCGTCGTCGTCGTCGACGTCGTCGGCGGCGGCGTCGTTGTTCGGTTGGTTCCCCTCTCGCTCCCCTAGAATTGTGGTTGGCGTATGTCTCTCTCTGAATAGAGAGAGAGTGGCAATGGCGATGGGGTGACAAAAGCATATAGGTATACAAGCGGAGATGACGACTAATCACGTTTCCTTCCTTCTCTTTCTTCTGAGAGGACAAACCGAACGAACCAGTTCTAGTACTCTCCTCTTCCTTTATTTACCAAACGACAACCGAAACGTCACTCACCGTCCATAATAATAATCATACCATTTTAAAAAAAATCTGGTGTGACTGCTCCTCTGTGCACACAACTTTCTCTTACTTTTGGTAAGTTGTATCTGTGATTGTACACCAGATTTTTTGTGTCAGGATTTCAAGGGCAAAATAAGAATATACATTTTAAAGAGCATCTAAAAAATAATTGATTTATGAATTTCAATCAAAATCGGAGCGAATTTTGGGAAAATCGAAAAAAAAAAAACTGAAAAAGTACATCAGTAAAGTTTTTGGCCGATTTTGTTCAAAAGCTTCATGTCACGTCTCAGGGG
>JAKCPI010000351.1:0-108069 GCA_023213315.1 Euborellia annulipes | reverse complement strand
CTTACTATAAATAGCTAACTATGCATCAAGATTGAAAAACAATTGCAAAAGCTAATAGGGAAAAATTAGTTTTCTTGGTTTTATCATAGGGTAAACGGGAGAACTTTGCCCTCATTGCCATCAGAAAGAGGAAAAATAATAATAATTTAGAGGAAATATATCTATGTTAAAAAAAAAAATTACACATTTAATCAGCGCCCCTTGGAGTTAAACAATCAAAATAATATAAATAATAAACAGAAGACAATAATTTGGGTCATGTGGAAATGGGTGCATTACAATAATATGAAAAATAATATTTAATGTCATTTATTATTTGTTAGGTTATATAACCTCTTTTAAAATTTTAATAAAAATTATTAATTATAATTAAATTAATATTAATATAAATGACATTCAACAAGTTGAGGTGTGTGTGAGTGTGAGAGGGGAAGAGATAGGGGGAGGGTCCCTTTTGTAAAATAAAATACAGAAAAAAAAAGGGCAATAACAAGTTCTACCTGCTTTTTCACAAAGACAGGTGTAAAATGAAAAAAAAAAGAAAACAAAAATAAAGAAAGAAGGGTGAGTGAGATTTTTCTTAAATGACCTTTTTATCAAAGAATGAATCATGATTTGAATCTTACAGGTGGTATTTATATTTGTGTGATGAGTTAATTTTAAAATTTTAGGGAGTGATGAGAGAAATTAAAAAAAAAAAAAAAAAATGTTGATGATTACCTGAAATGTTGTAAGTGCAATTTGTTTCAAGAGCGAGAATTGAAAAAAAATGATTCACCCTTTCGAGGGAAATGAAATGAACGAAGGCAGAAGGCAGAAGGCAAAAGGCAAAAGGCAGAGGCAGCGAGCAGCGAGCAGCGACGAGCGAAGCGGGTGCCCAGCCCCGACGCCATCTTTATTCTCTTATCTTTACCCCTCCCTCCCACTTGAGCCTCGCCAATTGATACAACAACCCTTTCAAATCACCCTTCACAACAACACATTTCCTATTTATAAATAACCACATTTAATATTATATAGATAATGATTTGTTATTTGGGTATGACATGTAAATAAAAGATTGGGGTTAATGTTGGAGGTGAGTAAGTGAGTATCGACCCCCTTAACTGCGTATCAACGATCGATATTTGTTAAAATTCAATAATATTATTTAAAAATCAACACTTTTTACCTTGACATGTTGGTAAATTTGAAATATGTTGTTTGTTTATTAATAAAATAAAATATTAAGAGAAAAAAAAGGCAATGAGAGAGAAGAGAGAGAGATATAATGACACACACTCACGACGCCATGTCAGCACTGCTCGGGCAAAAAGGAAACCTGCCTAGCCTGCCTGCCTGCCTCGTTCAATTTAGTGGCGCTGCCCGAATTCAACACAACACATAACACATACACCACCACATTTTTTTTTTTAATAAATAAAAAAAATATAATAATAATAATAATAATACTAACACATAACGTACGTTTTTTTTTTATTTCGTTGATGACTTGTCACGTCATATGACACACAAAGGTGGGGGGGGTGGTATTAGGGCGAAACTGGGATTACACCACGTCCTCGGGGGAATAAAAACCCTCTGTGCATCGAAATAGGATGACGACGACGACGACAACGCTTACGACGGAGGACGATATACATACACGTGTGAGCTTGAAGGGGCTGTTGCCCTCTAAGAGGCCGTGTTAAAAAAAAACAAGTTGGAGAAGGAGGGGGAGCGCGACCCCCCACCCTCTACTCTCTAGCCCTTCCTTAACCGCCCCTCCAAGCGCCTACCACCTTTTTATCTTCAACTCCTTTAGAGAATTTTATCACCAAAGACTCACACAGACATTTTTTTTTTTTTATACTTTCTTCGCACTATCGGCATTGATAACGTTTTAATGTGTTCCTTAAAAAAAAAAAAAAAAACAATTGAATTTTTTACTTAATTCCTATTAATAAAAATAACCAATGAATATACTTACATTTATAAAACAAAGAGTATAGCGTAATATAAAAATTCTCATATTATTTGAAAAAGTCCTTTATATTTTTTCAAAATACTTTTTTTTTTTTTAAATCATTTCATAATTAATTTTATATTTAAAGATTGATTCATAAACAAAATGATGAACGTAGATAAAAAAAAAAATGTCAAAGAATATAAATAATAAATGAGATAGTAGGATATGATAAATCAATCAAAATATAATTTATCAAAAATTAAAAAAAAAAAAATATTCAGAAATAAATATCTCAATTAAAAACAATTTATTTTATAAATTATCTTAATATTTTCCACGATAATATTATATACAATGATTATAATATTCTTTGAATACTAGGTTATATTCTCTGTGTTGAGTTAAAACTTTTTGATCTCTAGATAAGTAAATCGGAATTTCGAAGTGAATGAATTCAGGATATGAGGCAAATTTATTATTATAGTGATTATATTTTTAGTATTTGAAATTAAATATGGAATATAACTGGCTTCAAGTTCCGAGGATGACTTTTCAATTATCTACAAGTAAGAAAAGATTTATTTATATAATAAAAAATTGAGATTTTCTTTTTCCATTCTTAGAAACTTCTGATTACATGTTTTAAATTTTATTAAAAGTATTTTTTTTTTTTTCAATATTCTATCTTGTGTGTGTGACACATTTGTGTAAATTTTCTCACCTTACTTCTTGTGTGTAAATAGATGCTTTATTATGCCAATCTTCGGGTTATGTTTAGAATAAAGATTTTTTTAACCATGATAGGATCTCCATTCAATTTATTAGCCCAAAAAAGTGATAAGAAAGTCAATTTGAAGCAGATATCTGTAAAATTAATGAAAATATAGAAAAAATATGAAGGTGACTTTAACCTTTAAGAAATGCATTAAAACTTACTTTTTAGTGTTATTTTCTTTCCTCATTTTATTTATAATCTTAAAAAAACTAGTAGAGTGCATTTATGGTTGAGATTTCTGCAATAATAGATAAAATAATTATATTTAGAAAAATGTTAACACATTTGTTTATCCGCCATTTTGAAGCTAACTTCAATTGAGTTAAAAAAAAAAAAAAAACAAAAAAAATAAGTTCAGGCCCTGGGTACACGACCTGGCGGAGATGGGTCGCGAATTTCGGGGAAGGGGTGGTCTGTTCTCTTTTAGATAAAAAAACAATATTGCCTAATGTCTAGAATATTGCAACCATTTTTTACTTTCTCTTATTAATATATGCCTATAAAGTTTAGCAGTAAAATTTTTCGTGAAAATTGTTTAAAGAAGGCTACACTTTGCTGATGTATTTCAGATTTTTCAAATTCATTTTCCGAGTTTTCCTTCCATAGAGCCAACTTTCCATATGGGGATTTGCATGTTAATTTCGATTCAATAGGGGGTCCCATTAACTTTTTACACATTTAAAATATAATATATATATTTCTGAGCATTTTCCGAGGACTGATGCCTCTAAGCGGGTGGTTAAGGCGGGCTAGGGGCGAAGTGGTTACCGGTAGGCATGTTTTTCCTGATAAGATGGCGTTGTGTGTCATAAAAAGCATGCCCAAAAAATCATGTATTTCGAAAATTTGCCAAGAGATGTCAGAATGGTAGCTAATAATATTTAATGTATTTGGTTGATTTTTACATTGATCTTTTAACAATAAATGTTATTATATATTATGTATCTTTTATAAAAGCATAAAAATATATAAATATAGGCCTACTAAAAGGGGATCGGCTGTTAGACTAGCCTGCCATCTATTGCAAGAATGCTGGACTAATTTGACATTTGATTTTTAAATAAATCATCTAAGCTTATTTTAAAATTTTCTTAATTAATATGTGATTAATAATAACAATAAATTATTTATTTATATGAGGGTGCTTGGGTCGATGCCCTTCATAAGCGGACGCGGCTAGTTATCAAAATCAAGAATAGAAAATTCATTGACAAATGTCGTTTGCCCTGAAGACCCCTGGGCACCCTCTTTTGAACAGGACCCAACTATTTAGAAATTCCTTCAAATGACGACTCGATGATTCATATTCTTTGACTCATTCACTTGCAACTATTTGTTGTGTGTGTGTGTGTGTGTGTGGGGGGGGGGGTTATAAGTAACAATATGCAGAAGGGCAACCACTCAAATTTTTATATAAGTCTCTTCATTTTAGTTTGAGAGTTCTCAAGTTTTGTTTTTGTTGTTGACATTGCTGCTCATTGCTCGTTCATTTCCGGAAGTGAATCTAACAGGACTGAATAAAATTCTTATAAATATAATAAAGCCTAGAATATATTGTATTAAAATACAAATATCTTATTTATTATTTAGATTATCTAGGTCACTGCCTCAACTAATTAGTTCTGATAATTTGAAATTTAAATTTTTTTTCCTTTTTAGAATATTTTAAATCTATTCAATAGTTTTTTTTTTTAAGGTCTTTTTCGACAACTAAGGCCATTTAGACCCCATCCCTATTTATTTCAAATGATTTGTAGTCAAATCAAATGAAATAAATTTTTTTTTGCTAAGGACGGGAAGCGAAACCGGGACTCGGGCGCGAGAAGTCGATCTCAATTTTAACAATTAATAAGATGAGAAAGTAAAAAGATATAGAGAGCTTATCTCTCGATAACCGAAATAAGGCAGAGTTCTTTAGAATTTAATTAAATAAATAAAAAAACTGGTGTGACTGTCGCACAGCACCCAACTTTCTCTTACCTTCGGTAATCGAAAGTTGTGTTCTGTGCTTGTCACACCAGATTTTCTGTGTCGACATGTATTTAATTCCCGACAGTACGGAACATTTGAATTCAGATGTAAAATTTATAAGTATGGCAAAATATTTATATTTTTGTTACCATGGCAACCATTTCTCCTATCTTTCCTATGGAGTACAAGAGTAAAGTGGTCTTCAGAAGATTTCAATTGCAAAATGAGAATATACATTTGAAAGAGTATCTAAAACATAATTAATTTTGAATTAAAAAAAAATCGTTGAGCGAATTTTTCGGAAAATCGAAAAAAACTGAAAAACTACATCAGTAAAGTACTAGTAATCTTTGGCCGATTTTGATTAAAAGCTTATTTTCACGCTCCGGGTATGTGTCTAATTTAAATATAAAATTTCAACCTCTTAGCTCAATTCCTTCATGCTTAAAGTTGAACACACATCCACAGACAGACCATGTCGCGAAAACCACTTTTTTGGACTCAGGGGGCTTCAAAACGTGTATTTCCATCAAAATCTCGACATCGAATTTTTGACATGAATCCAATACTTTCTCTCTATATATATTAATTAACATATATATAGAGGTAAGAGAAAGTAAAAATATGGCGACATTTCACACAACTCTCTGTTACCCAGTAACGTCATTTCAACTTTTTCTTGGGGGGGGGGGGCAAATTTTTATTTTTCTTAAGATTTTCTTACAAATAGGTACTCAAATTTGGCCAAAGGATATTTAATTAAATTAATTGTTTAATTTTGACACTTTCTATACTCGTAGATGTATTTTGAAGTATTTTATTTAGAATAATATAAAATTTTATAAAAATCAGAGCCCTTGGATGGGGGGGGGTTCAGTCAAATTTAGACAAAACTACATTTTGAGAAAATTTGTTTAATCTTGACCGGCCTTATTCCGGTTAATATTGGGTCTACAAATTCGTTTTTTGTACTAAATTTTAGGATATTTAATGCACTATAATTTTGTATTGAGCTATGGTACACATAACATGCTTAGTTTACGAGATATAAGCGAAAAACTGAAAAAAACTTTTGCTAAATAGTAGGCTGGGATGAGTAGTGTAAAGGGGTTGGAGAATAATAACCAGCTCCACCTGACGTCCTTTATTTGGCAGATGCCTTCGATATGCATCGAAATAAAGGACGTCAGGTGGAACTGGTTATTATTCTCCAACCCCTTTAAAAACTTTTGTTTTTGACCCCTTTCCACGTTAGAACGGGTTGAAAACTTAGGATAGACATCCTAGATTTCCCACAAATTGACCTGTAAAAATTTCATTAACTTTGGAATATTTTACAGGTAAAAATTTATACTAAGAACCTCATTTGTTGAATAAAAAGACAGGCTACTAATTTTTTTTTCTTTTCTACTTGTAATGTATAATATATTACATTTTGAATTTTTTTTCCCTCCCCTGATGCGCCACTGAATTGACCACTCAGGCAAGTGCCAACCCCAAAAAATAACAGAGAGAGAAAGAAAGATACCCGTATTAAATACACAGGGCACCAAAAAGGAACTTTTTTTTTTGTTGACTGAGAATTTGAAGCTATTTCTGGGTATTTGGTATATTCGCTGATTCCAAAAATGCCATCAGTTTTGCCCCATCACGTCAGATTTTAGAGCTATAGAGAAAATAAAATTTCAATAGAAAATGTGCTCTAATTTTATATTACCTGGATTTTTTTTAAGGCGACATCCTTTAAAAATATGCAGATAGTTATAATACATATACATTTTAAGTTTCATCCCAATGGGAGGTCATTTAGACGTCCCGCAAACGGCTTAAAGTTTAGAGAAATCGAATTTTTTCAGTTTTTTTTTTTTTTTTGCTTTGGTCACCCCTAATCCAATTTAGGTATCCCTGAATGCAAAAAAACATATATTTATGATATTCTATCAAGGGCGGATCCAGAGGTGTTTCTCGGGGGGGGGGGGGGGTAATCTGATGTGACTCGTCGCACAGCACACTATTTTTTCTTAATTTCAGTAATTTAAAGGCGCATTCTGTACTTGTTTGCCAGAATATAAATACAAATCAAATTTTTAAAATTTTACGTGAAAAATAAATTTTTTTGCAAAAAAAAGGTATTTTTTCAAATCTCGGGGGGGGGGTAATTACCCCCTTTACTCCCCCTTGTATCCGCCCTTGTATTCTATAGTTCTTTGGCTTTCTAAAAATTATTCATTCGTAAAAATCTGTTAATTATTAAGGAAATTATGAACAAAAACGTCATCAAAGAAAAAACACAAGTACACTCACTGGTCGAAAAAATGGACTTCTTTTTCTTTTTACAAATATAAAGAAAGATATGAGATTCTAAAAATATTTTCTTTTTAATAATATTTAATAAAGTTAGTGCCCGTGACCAGATGTTCAGAGAGGATACATAAGCTTCTCGTAGATATGGTTCGCTTTTTAATTCAATTGAAGTCCATTTTTTTCTTCCAGGGAGTGTACTTGTGTTTTTTCTTTGGTGACGTTTTTGTTCATAATTTCCTTAATAATTAACAGATTTTTAGAAAGCCAAAGAACTATAGAATATCGTGAATATATGTTTTTTTCATTCAGGGATACCTAAAATTGTATTAGGGGTAACCAAAGAAAAAAAAACTGAAAAAAATTCGATTTCTCTAAACTTTAAGCCGCCTACGGCACGTCTAAATGACCTCCCATTGGGCTGAAACTTAAAATGTATATGTATTATAACTATCTGCATATTTTTAAAGGGTGTCGCCTTAAAAAAATCCAGGTAATATAAAATTAGAGCACATTTTCTATTGAAATTTTATTTTCTCTATAGCTCTAAAATCTGACGTGATGGGGCAAAACTGATGGCATTTTTGGAATCAGCGGTACCCAAATACCCAGAAATAGCTTCAAATTCTCAGTCAACAAAAGCACTGTTGCCCTGTGATATTTATCAAAGAAACAAAAATTGCATAATATGTGGAAAAAATAATATATATTCTCTGGTTGGTACGTGCAGGGAGGAAATGAAAAGAATTTATGTAGCTATGATTCAGATAGGCTTCTGGAAAATATGTCTGAGGCGGGTTGCCCACCCAGCTAGGGAGTTTGTGCGTCCCGTGCATCCCCGTTTATCACTCAAAGATTTATTTATCTTTTTCTATCCTATTGCCGGAAATAATCTCAAGTTGTACTCAACTATTTTCTATTTGCGAAGGAATTTTTCAAATACTTTCTGAGGTCAGTCCTTTTAAACAAAAATACAAAATAAAATAAAACAAACTCCACCTTTATATAAGAGTTTCGTAAATAACTCGAAAAAAATCTTTCCCGTTCTTAATTCGATAGTTATGTAGAGGGAAAGTTTTGCATCTTTTTTAATTTTATTTTATTTTGACTGTGACTGTATATATTTAAATGAATCGACCCTCGCCTTTACTTTGATGGTCAATCATCAAATTAAGTCTTCTTAAATCCCACAAAATCCAAAGCAATTCATCTATTATTTAAACAAATCATGTTTATGAGATTTAAATATATTAATTAGCCTATATAATTAAATTAAATACTTAATTAGATTTCGATTTATTCTTTGAAATCTGGATTCGCAATTTTTACTTTCTCTTACCTCTATATATATATGTTAAATATATAGAGAGAAAGTATTGGATTCATGACAAAAATTCCATGTCGAGATTTTGATGGATGTACACGTTTTTTTCGATTTTCTCAAAATTCGCTATTACGATTTTGATTAAAATTCAAAAATCAATTATTTTTTAGATGCTCTTTAAAATGTATATTCTCATTTTGCCATTGAAATCTTTTGAAGACCACTTTACTCTTGTACTTCATAGGAAAGATAGGAGAAATGGCTGCCATGGTAAAAGAATATAAATATTTTCCCATACTTATCAATATAAATTTTTCTCGTGCCTAAGGTCCCAAGCGAGAAAAATTTATTTCATTTGAATTGGCTACCATTCATTTGAAATAAATAGGGATGGGTCTAAATGGCATTAGATCACTGGTTTCTAAACTTTATGTTACAACGCCTCCCTTAAAAATATTTAATCATATGACGACTCCCCCCCTCCCCCATTATGTAAAATAATACAAAAATTTTTAAAATTTGCTAAAATCTATATTAAAACGGAGTAAAAAAAAAAAAAAAATTCCTAGGCATATGCAGCCAAAATTATTGTGACGTTTCGGCCTTTTTCAGAAATGAAATTTCAATTTTGAATGAAAAATGACAATTTTTTAATTTTGAAATTTCATTTATTCTCGCCTCCGGCCCTGAAGATGGCCTAGACTAGTGGCCTAAACGTCACAATAAAAGAAATAATTTTGGCTGAGTTTGGCTGTGGCTAATATTCGCGATTTCCCTTAGACTAGTCCGCACCTCTCAGTTTGGAAAACGCTACCTTAGATGCTGAAAAAGACCATAAATAAATTTAAAAAAAAATATATATAGGCCTATATAAATTTTACATCTTAAAATACATATTTTAATAAAAAATAATTTAAAAGGTCTACTACCGGCACAGTAAATTTTAAGAAAAAAAAAATTTGCCCCTCCCCCGAGAAATAGTTGAAAATTTGAAATGACGCTAGTGAGCACAAAAAATCACCCTCAGTACTTTTCGAATTTTATGACAAAAATCTTTTTTTATTTTTATTTTAAATTGTTTTACTCAAAAAAATTTGTTAAAAGTAACAACCTGGAAATGATAATTATATAAATAGACTGTATTTTTCATGGGTCAGAATATTTTATCCTGAGCAAGGGTATAAATAAGCGATCGAAACGTAAATTTACTTTCGTAATCAGCGACCATCCCTTGAATCAAAATCTCTATTAAAATTGAATGTCGGTGACTCGTTTACCAAGGGAATGTTATCTCTCTCTCTCTCTCTCCTCTCTTGAGTCAATTTCGTTTTTTTTTTTTTTTTTTTTGTCGCCGACGACATCGTCACTCTGACTAACCCCGAACCCCGATAGTTCGGCAAACTTCGTCATTTTTCGGGATATGAGTGTGTGTTGTTGTTTCCCGCGCCACGCAAGCAGCAGCGCCTTCCCCTCCCCGCCCCTCGCCCGCACCCCACCCCACCCCTCCCTCCACACACACACACACGATGACGAAAGAGGCAAACGATGGCTGCAAGCAAAGGGTTGGGCGTTGGACCACCATCCCCGCTTGCCCATCTAAGGCAACAACAACAACAACAACAACAACAAATTCCATTTACTATTTATTACCTATAATAATAATGAAAAGATATTTAAATCTGGTGTGACTGAACTAGAAAGTGTGTTCAGTGCTTGCCACACCAGATTTTTTATGACGACATGTATTTAGTTATTAGAAAGCAAGATGGCCCGCGGGCTTGGTGTAGGGATTAGCGTTGTATACCAAGGGTCGCGGGTTCGGATTCCAGGCAGGGGGTATCTAACATAAATACAAATTGGCAACTTGCTAGCTCTTTTTGTTTTTGAGATATTTTATTCACAGACATAACTTAAAACGTGTATTTCCATCAAGGTTTTATACATGAGTCCAAAACTTGCTCTCTATATATAAACCTAGAGTTTAGAGAAAGTAAAAATAAATAATTGAAATTTGAAGGGGTGAAATTTTTCCCTTTGTGTCGATTGATCTTGATTGCCTTGCTCTATTTAATGTCTCTAATACAGTTACATTCCAATTTGTATCGTGAACATTACAGCAAGGGAAAATAGGGTTGGGGCAGGGGAGGGGGCGGGACAAAACCCGTTAGGCGGAGAAATAAAAATAAATCTTTAACAAATATTTATTTTGTAAATATCAGATAAATATATAGGCTAGATATTGAAAACAATTTCATTTTGGGGAAGCAATCAAAAAATCAATTTTATTCCTGGGGGGCGATTAAGGGGTTCGCCCCCACCCCGCAAAATAGGAGAGAAGCATCCATCTGTCACGGAATTTTGAATTGAAATTTTACATTATAATTCTCAAATCACCAAATCCCCAAATGGGGAGACGCAAAAAATTTCCCCATTGAAAAGCATTGGGGTTTCTATATATCCACATCTTTTATTTCTTTTATACCAGGGGCGTCGGAACGAATTTGAATCAGGGGCAAGGGCGGATACAAGGGGAGGGGGTAAAGAGGGTAATTACCCCCCCCCTCCCCCGAGATTTGAAAAAATACCCTTTTTTCGAAAAAATTTTTATTTTTAATGTAAAATTTTAAAAATTAATACTAAAAATTTGATTTGTATTTATATTCTGGCAAACAAGTACATAATGCGCCTTTAAATTACCGAAATTATGAAAAAATAGTGTGCTGTGCGACGAGTCACACCAGATTACCCCCCCCCCCCGAGAAACATCTCTAGATCCGCCACTGACTCCAGAGGAGTTTTTCCTGGGTCGGTGTGACTGGTCGCACAGGACACAATTTTTTCTTAATTTCGGTAATTGAAAGGCGCATTCTGTACTTGTTTGTTTGCCAGAATATAAATACTAATCAAATTTTTTAGTATTAATTTTTAAAATTTTACATTAAAAATAAATTTTTTTTTTCAAAAAAAAAGTATTTTTTCATATCTCGGGGGGGGGTAATTCTCCCCCCTTTACCCCCCCCCCTGTATCCGCCCTTGATCGGCCTATTCCTTCAACAGCCTCTCCATAACTTCCCCATAAGAGTGCAAAAATGAGGGGGCAAGTGCGAAGCTGTGGATTACCGAGTCTGAAGTCTCAACAGGACTCGGGTTGCCGCAAATAATTCAAACATTGCCGAAGTCTCCTAGTAGGGTAGTGAGAAAGTGGGAGAAGGTCTCACCCCACAGGCACAAAGTGCCCACTTTTAGGCCCTCGATTGGGTAACAGAGGAATTGCCCGGGTGGCTACCTCATAAAATCCATCCAAAGAGCGCAAAATCACTATAAGTTCAGTCAAAGGGCTAGCGACACATGGACGTGCCGTGTCAGAGTCACTAGGGCGGCTGATTTTTTCGTGAGGGGAGGGGGATAATAAATTTAAATTAAATGTTTCATCTCTTTATTAAACTCTAGGGCCTATATCCTAAAAGTAAGATTTTTATTTAATTTCTTTAAAATGAAGCTCTATTCCAAAGGTTTTTCACATTCGGAGAGCATTTCCATATCCCTAAGCTGGCAAATTCCTAAATTCGGCCCCGCACTCCGCAATTATTAGCTATTTATAAAAAGGGGAAGTGAAAAAAATAAAAGTCGACGTTTCGGCGACTAAACGTCACACATCTTCAGGACCTATATTACAACCAATAGAGGCATTCTATAAAACACTCAACAACCAAAGAGCGCTTACTTTTAAGGATGTTAAAACAAAAATTTCTCTCCCTCCCTAAGGAGGATGTGAGAGCATCAGTGATTTTGGTGCAGGGGTATTCCGAGCTATATGGGTAGCGCTGAAGCCTGACTTTAATATCTGTTTTGTTTATGCAGTAATTTCGTTAATAATAAACAGATTTGCACCAGGCCCTTGGGCTTGGTGTAGTTGGTAGCGCGCCTACCTTCTATACCGAGGGTCGCGGGTTCGGATCCCAAGCAGTCCGATGATTTTATATCAAATTTCACACCCCCAGGCTGCCTAAGAGTTTGTGACCTTAAAGATAAAAGCATTTAAAAATAAAATTTGCCCTGCCCTCCCCCCCTGTGAAATTTCACACGTGTTCAAAGAAGTCCGTTCAGGTTAGCAGCAGTCATCAAAGCGATGATCATTTGAGCGTTTCTTTCTGAGATCAGCCGAGTAAGAAAAGCAATTTATAGAGGAAACGGTAATTTCTTTTTTTTTTTTTTTTTTTTTTTTTAATAAAAACTCATAAAATTCATAAATAAAATTATTAAAAAAAGAGAAAAAAATCAAAAAATCTGATTGGATTTTTTTCATTCAGGTAACAAAAAAAAAAAAAAGAGAGAGGGATCTTGGGTTCGATCCCAGGACTCACAGGCAATAAAAGAATTATTTAGAATAGAATAAGAGAGGATTTTCTTTTTTAGCCATTATTTCTGATTTCGTTAATTGCTAACCCCTTAGAGCAAGTTTTTTTTTTTTTGGGAGATCACCCCCCCCTTCTTCACTGGGAATGTCGAATTTTTACTTTCTCTTACCTCTATATATGTTAATATATACGTATATATAAGTGAGAAAGTAAAGATTCATGTCAAAAATTAGATGTCGAGATTTAATGGAAATACACGTTTTGAGGTCCCCTGAATCCAAAAAAGGGGTTCGGTGAACAAAATATCTAAAGAACGAAAAGAGCTAGGAGGTTGAAATTTTATATTTAAGTTAGGCACAAAAGCGGATCCAGAAGTGTTTCTTGGGGGGGAGGGGGGGGGGTAATCTGGTGTGACTGATCGCACAGCACACTCTTTTTTCTTAAATTCGCTATTTAAAGGCGCATTCTGTATTTGTTTGCCAGAATATAAATACAAATCAAATTTTTAAGTATTAATTTTTAAAATTTTATATTAAAAAAAACATTTTTTTTTTTTTCAAAAAAAAGTATTTTTTCAAATCTCGGGGGGAGGGGGGGGGTAATGGGGGGGTAATTACCCCCTCTTGTATCCGCCCTTGGTTAGGAACCCCCGTGAGACGTGACACGAAGCTTTCGAACAAAATCGGCCAAAGAGTACTAATACTTTACTCAGGGGCGTATATAGAAATTTTTTTTCGGGGAGGGGGGTGCCTGAACTCAAAAATTTTTCTGCGGAAAATTTTTTTTTTAAGAAACTAAATTTTTTTTGCTTAACATTTTTTCTTTTGCGGAATCAAAGTTTTCCACCCTTGTTTGTTGCGCTGATGTCTGTATATTCCTATATATGTATATATGTTTGGGAAATTTCGGGGGGGGGGGGTCGGGCCCCCTCGGTTCCCCTTCCCTTATATACGCCCCTGACTTTACTGATGCACTTTATCAGTTTTTTTTTTTTCCGATTCCCATCAGATTTTTTAAAAGTTGGTCCTTTCCCTTCATGGGTTTTTTACAACCCAGCTTGGAATATTGAAGCAATCTTGCAGAAACATTGCGAATTTTGCATATATTGCCTTTATTGGTGCAATATTTCAAGCTGGGTTATAAAAAACCCATGAAGGGAAAGGACCAACTTTTAAAAAATCTGATGGGAATCAAAATAAAAACGTATAAACAGTGGCGTAGTGAGCTCAACTCGCGCCCGGGGCATAATACCTTTTTAGCGCCCCCCCCCCCCATTCGAAAATCATATAATATTATATGTAAAATATACAAAATTATTATGGGGGGCGGTATAACTCGCCGAAAATCCGGAAAGTTCCAAAATAAAATATTTTTAAAAATCTGGTGTGACTGTCCCACCAGATTTTTTGTGTCGACATACGTATATATGGTTTCAGTCGATATATTAGAAGATGAAATGAAATTTATAAGCAGGGCTCGGGCCCTCGGGCTTGGTCTAAAGGCTAGAGTGCTGGCCTTCTAAACCAAGGGTCAGGGGTTCGGATCCCAGGCAGTCCGATGATGTTATTTAAGCCATTTGGATTCCAAATGGACTCCCAATAGATATGTATATTTAATAACGGTTATTGTAAAAGTCTTATATGGTCTAAGTTGCCGAAACGACTCTGTGCATGTGTGTGTGAGTGTGAGTGTGAATGAGAAAAAAGTGTGAGTGTTTTTTTTTATTTAAAAAAAAAAAAAAATACTAATTAACTAAAACCTCAAATTATGGATTTAAAAGGAGAAATATGCATCAAAAATATTCCGTGTCTGTGTGTGTGTTCAATTTTAAGCATGAAGGAATTGAGCTAGGAAGATGCAATTTTATATTTAAGTTAGGCACCCCCCTAGGGAGTGAAAATAAGCTTTTAAACAAAATTGGCCAAAAACTACTAGTACTTTACTGATGTTAATTTTTGAGTTTTTTTTTTTTTTTTTGATTTTCTCAAAATTCGTTTCAACGACTTTGATTAAAATTCAAAAATCAATTATTTTTTAGAGTTTGTTTTCGACGAGATTTTGCTTTCGGCTAGAAAATTTTCGGTGCGTTTTTTTTTCGGCGAGAATTATTATATTACACTGGCACTACATTTAAAATATATTTTCCAGAAATCAATTATAATAAAAATAAAAATTATCCAGCAATTTTTTGTTTTGCGGACCATTTGGCGCCCCCCCCCCCCCCCCCCTCGCTACGCCACTGCGTATAAAGTACATCATCACTCTTTTGAAAAGAAATTGAAAGATAAAAAAATTTAAATTTTAAAAATTTGGCGTTAATAAAAAAATTTCGACATTTTTGTCTTTGTTTTATTTAAATTGTAATTATTTGATTAAAATCTGTGTTAAATTTACTTAGAAATGTAGAAGATGTTTCATATTAAATTAGAATATGATTTAGGTCTTTTTAAAAGGAAACAAAGTGTTTTTTTTTTAATGCGCAGTGTACTTTACCAAATAATTATTTAAGATAAGTGAAGTGAGGATTAGTATTATATATTTATTTAGCCTGTCTGGGGGGGGGGGGTGTTGCTGCTAGTGGGGAATAATTCAAATAGATAATAGAATTTGTACTTTTAATTGATATAAAGTGATCGAGGCAGGCAGGCAGGCAGGAAGGAGAGTAACTAGTGCGGAGAATGTGGGGTGTGTTGTGTGAGGGTACGTGGCGGTGGCGGTGGCGGCGGTTGTGGGCCGATGGTCCCGGGTTCAAAGACCGGTGTCCTTGGACTTACCCCATCGGACAAAGGGCAGGCCAGCCACAAGTCGAGAGAGAGTGGTGCGGGCGGGGGAGGAGGACGAGGAGGAGGAGGAGGAGGTGGAGGACAGCCAGCCATTCAATTGAGAGGAGATGAGGATGAGGAAGAAGGGTGCTGCTGCTGCTAACTACGATCATCTCTGTGTGTGTCTGTCCCCTTTCTCTCTTGAAATAAAATACAGTACATGATTGCATGCATGCCAAACCACTCAACGAGCCATTTTTACTTTTTTTTTTTTTTTTCTCTTGGGAAATTATGCTGATTATTTATTATATGTATTAAGAAACAGTTCTTTTTTTTTTTAACAAAGAAAAATTTAGAATTTTATTCACTTTTAAGGTTAGAATTTTGAAATTTGCGCTTTCACTGTTGTTATCATCATAGGCGCCGGAACTGAGGGGGGAGGGGGACATTGCCCCCCGGCATCCCTATAGAGGGGGGTAAAATTTCTTCTTTTATTTCATTTATTTTTAAAAATGATACATTTTTATTTTAAAAAAAAACTTTAAAAAAAAAAAATTAAAGAGTAAGAAATTCATTTTTTTCCAAAAATTTTTGATAAAATCACTAGCGAATTTTTTTAAAATTTTAATTTTATTAAAATTGTGATTTTATTTAAAATTTTTAAAGTTTTATAGTAGATTTGTTTTTGTTTTATACTATTTGAACATATTAAATTATTTTAATTTTCTAAAAAAAATTTTTGCCCCCCCCCCCCCGATTCAAATTCGTTCCGGCGCCCCTGGTTATCATTAATAAAAGACTGGGGGCTCGCTGGTGTAGCGGGCTAGGGTGTCGGCTTCTACAAAGAAGATCCCTGTTCAAACCCTGGATGTGAGGGATTTTTTCATTAAATAAAAATATTTATACAAATTCTAAAGTAGGCACTGGATTGGAATATTAGATCTCACCACAATGGCCTTCGAGAAGAGGGAGTTGCCGTGACATCCCGTCCTGAAGGGTCGTCCGTCTCGGTGATGCATTCTTCGAAAGGAGTCGGTGCTGAGGGAGTCCCTCCTCAACTAGGACATCCTCCATAGCATAGAAGAGGCTGGATAAAAGGAACCAGAAATAAGGATTAGTCCACTAGATAGAAACGAACGAAGGAGGAGGAAATGATGTAACTTCACGGGGTGCCGGTAGATGGCTACGGCCTAGGTTTGAAGTGTGTGTCTCCGTGCACGAAAGCCCCTCAGGAATTTCAAATAATAAAATAATAGAATAATTTTCTTTTCAGTTTATTTGGTGATGGAGTCAGAAAACTAACAAGCCGTTAGCATAAGGTGATCACACATCCCGATTTTGGCCGGGACTGTCCCGCTTTTTGGAGGACCGTCACGCTGATTTTTAAAATATCTCGCTTTTTAAGAAAATATCTGAATTTCTTATTTTAAATGTACTGCAAAAATATTTTACTTATTTATTAATTATATTATTATAGTTAGGAACGAAAGTTTCGGATTCGGTCAAAGACTTTGAAAAGATTGGACAAGACTCGTATACTAAAAAAAAAAAAAGTCAAATGATTTTCACAGGAGGGAAAAATTTCCAATTTTTCTTTTATTTAGACTTTCGCCCTCTCGGCTGACGTTTTGGCCTGAGGTCTATGCCATCTTCAGAGCCAACAACATTCAGCATGTGATCGTTGTTTTTAAAAATATCCACATTTCTGATTATTACCAGCCGTCTCAGACCGAAACGTCAGGCGGGAGGGTGAAAATCTAAATAAAAGAAAAATTGGCTTCTTATTTTTCTTACCCCATCACAATAAAGTCTCCAGCCACAGTCTTTCAACAATTGTAAAAATTACAACGTTTCGGTCACTCATTCTGAGGCCTTCTTCAAGTACAGACAGTAAAAATTTTTGTCATCTGTAATTTTTTTTACAAATAAACCGAAAACAAAATTCTTTTAATGATTATAGTTATAAAGATTTCATTTTTGCAATGATCAAGCAGCTAGTAATATTTCAAATTATATTTATTAAATTGCCAGAGCCGATGTTTCGGTCACAACCACATACAGAATTATCAGCTATACACCATCCGTCAAATATTTAAGCTATTGATTATATTTTGAACGAGAAGTGATTAAAATTTAAAGCAAAAAAATTTTTCTATTTGTTCATAAATTCCCTTCTTGGGTCTTCAATCCGGCAAGTAGTTGCAATTATTATTCTATTAATACTACCCGGATTCAAAAGGGCTTCCCTTTAACTGGGACTCGGACCCGGACTTTCACCTTTGCTTGTTCATGTGTAGGGACACGAAAAAAGTATCGAGAGTTCTTTCCTTATTGAGTTATTAAATTTAATCCACATTTCAGTTGAAATTGATTCAAATGATTGTGAAAATGACGTCAAATTCAAGCTAAAGGGAATCGCCTGCTTTTAATGGCGATTTCAAGAAAAGCAATCAAACAGCCATTTAAAAGCAATAAAATCTCTTTCAGAGAAATTTACATAAATATTATGTTTTGATATTTTAACTGGAATCGATCTTCTTGAAATTCAAGATTTTTTCACAATAAATTAAATTAATTTCAAGTGAAATATCAAAGAATGTGGGTTGATGGGAATTACTCAAAAAGGGAAAAACTCTCGATACTCACATTTTATACTTGAGCCAAGTACCTATGTCGCAAGTATTTCAAGAAATTTCAATCACATCAGCCAAAGAGTACTAATACTTTACTGATGTATTTTTTCAGTTTTTTCGATTTCTCAAAATTCGCTCTAATGATTTTGATTAAAATTCAAAAATCCTTTATTTTTTAGATACTCTTTAAGGTGCGCGTCTCGAAAAGCCGTTAGAACACGATTCTCTACCGAGTTACTTTAGGCGGCAAGAGATGGCGTTAGTTTTTCCCATTGGAATACAAGGGATTTATTCCATTTCATTTGAAAGGTTCCAGCTAATTAATTAACGGTAAAAATTTAATTATTTTTTAACACAATGATTACTTATTTAATTATCTTTAAGATTTAGGGCGAATTTTTTTAAAATATCTTTTATTTAATGCGATTAATCTAAAAAAAAAATGTTATTTTTTCGAAAATCAAACAAAGGACTTCTATTAATTGTAGATATTTTAAATAGCTTTAATTAAAAAAAAAAATTTGAGGTCGATAGTTTCAAAATTGTGGCCGCAAACTCCCAAAATTAGCACCCCGAGACGCGCACCTTAAAAAGTATATAAATAAAACTTAACGTGGCCCTCGGGGCATGGCGTAGAGGTTAGCGTGCTAACCTCATATACCAAACGTCGCGGGTTCGGACCCCAGGCAGTCCGATGATTTTATTTAAGCCAATTGGATACCAAATGACTTAAATAAAATGCCTGGACCCCTATATGTATATTTATCAATAACGGTTATCGTCTAAAGTCTTAAATGGCCTAAGTTGCCGAAAAGACTGTGTGAATGTGTGTGTGAGTGTGAGTGTGAATGAGAAAAAAGTGTGAATGTTTTTTTAAAAAAAAAAAAAAAACTTAACGTGAAAATAGTTGAAGTACACTTTACTCTGCGATTTAACCCAGGGGGGGGGGGGGTTGATCCTCCAGGAATTCCTGGCGATCATTACTCTGAGGAAGGTGGCACATATCGCACTGATCTTCCGGTGTACCCTTTGATCGACGTTAGGAGTCCAAGATGACGAAAAAACTTCATTTTTATTAACATTCACACTTTTTTCTCATTCACACAGTCTTTTCGGCAATTTTTTTTTATATTAAACTAGAATAAATAAGGATTATTTTGAGCACGAATTCAAAAAAAAATTCCAGTGCCAAACAGAATGGCAGAGGCTCAAAGTTGAGATTTTGCCGATTTCGGAAGGTCAAAAGTTAGTCTCTTATTTTTCCTTTTTTTTTTTTTCATTCTTTTCTTCAATTTTCAAATTTTTAGACAAAGCTACAGGTTTCCCTGCTGGACCGATTTGGATGAAATTTAAAATACATATAGATACTATCAAAAACCCGATACCTTTGATATAAAATTTCATTTTGGATCAAAAGTGACTTTTTGAGAGGTATTCAAAATTTCAAATTTGTCCTATCTTTAACGTGGCGAAAAGACAATTCTGACTATTTTGCTCCCTGATGACGTCATCTAGGAACATATCTATTAATATTAGTAATTTTCATCCCTAATGGAATTAAATTTTTAGGATACATCCATTCAGATAGAAATAGATTAACGTGATAAGAAGAAGTGCTACCAACATAACAAAAATAAAAATCCTAAAATTTTATAAAAAATTTTTTGAAATCCTATGTTTATCGTTTCGAATTAATACCAAACGATGTATTTATTTTTTACTATTTGGAATGCATATTAAAAGATCCATTCATGGGATAACTTAATATTTAATAAACAAAAATTATTAAATAATATTTAAATGTAATATTTCACAAAAAGAAGTGAAATCTCAGCCAAAAACATCGGAGATGCAAAAGGGGCGCCTCGCATTATTTTTGCCCAGCGTCGAGGTGAAATCAAAAAAATGCGCCTCGCTTTTCTGATTTATATAAAAGCGAGGATATATGAAACAAATAAAATTCTGTAGGCAAGGGCGTCCGCAGGATTTTTTGCAGGGGGGGGAAGTCACTTCCAGATAAGTTAAAAAAAACGTATTTTGATATTAATAATGTTATACATCTCTTAGTATTTAAAGCTTTCTCACCGCGGCAAGGTGGATGTATACTGTGAAAGGTTTTTTTGTATTTTTTTTTGTTTTATACATTTTTTTGTATCATTTTAATTTTCCAGGGGGGCAAGTGCCTGGTTGCCCCCCCTGCGGACGCCCATGTCTGTAGGGGTTTTATTTAAGTGAAAGCCCCTTTTTGCATCTCCGATGTTTTTGGCTGAGATTGTAATTATTTATTAAAATTATATGAATTTGTGTTAAATTTATTTAGAAATGTATAAGATACATTTCATATTAAATGTCCCCTAAATTACAGTATCATTTAGAACAGAAAAAGAAACAAAGTGTTCCACTATTTTTGACGGTCAGTGTAAAAAAAAATTTTACTGCAGATTCTGGATTTATATAAAAAAAAAGATATTAAGACATTTGTGTTAATGTTGTTATTTTGTTTTTCATAGTCAAAGGGCTTCTGTTGGGAAAAAAATAAAACAAACTTCATTTGAATATAATATAATTGATAAGAATGTTATATAGTAGAGAAAAAGGGTTGCGGGTCGACAGACCCTGTCTGGGGTGGCGAAGGAAGGGGAAGGGGAAGGGGCAGCAAGGTCCTTCACCCTTCTTCTTCTTCTTAAGACCACCTGTCTTCGGACTCCCCTCCCTCCCGCCCTTATGGGGGCAACAGCAAGTGAACGGAAAAAGAAAAGGAGAAGAGGACGATCACCCAGCAAAGCACCGCCTCCAGGGATAACAACAACAACAACACTGGGGTAGAAATAACAAAAAAACATTCCTCATTTATAATGCACTTGATGGCTGCTTTTTATTTCCTGTATTTATCGGAAACAACTTTTGATTATATAAATAAAAAAAAAAAAAACACCTCTTAAGGCTCAAACAGACAGAACGCGAAATTCGCGTCGCTTGGCGTTTTTTCAACGCCGCGAAAGGGCGCGAAATGTTGTATAAGGCAAGACTGTATCATCCCCGTCACACAGGGGGCGAACTCACGCGGCGTAAACGCTCTCTTTCGCGCGACAGCTTTTTCGAGTTGTACAAATTTACAACTCCTTCGCGCGAACAGGCGAATCATCAAGATGAGTAATGAAATAAAAAAACTTATAGAGTTAAAAACACTTGTTTTTTCGCCTCTAACTAAATAAAAGTAAATAATAAAATATGTTTTTTCTTGGCAGCCAATCTATGATTAGTAAAAAGTCCGAATCGAGGTAATTGAATAGTATTATCTTATTCTAATTCACAAGCCTCGAAAAATATTTAATCAAAGTTATCATTAATAAAATAAGATTTAAATAAAATCTAATTTTGCAATGATATTCTATTTCTTTCGTAATATAATACTTTATTTATAAAATATTTATAAATTCATTAAATAAAGGTTGTTGAAACATATACACAATACCGGATCGTACGCCCAGATTATGCTTCCTGTGTGGCTTAGCAAAAACGCCTTACGCCGCGAAATGCGCGCGTATCCTGAGCGTCGCGAATTTCGCGTTCTGTCTGTTTGAGCCTTTAAAGGTTTATCTCAAAAAACCAGGAACCTCTCGGGCCCACCTCGCATGCGCGTCTTATTATAAGTACACACCAACAGGAAAGAGCAGGCATAAAAAATCTTATTGAAATTTCGTCGACGTTTCGGGAACGCATCATTGCCTTCCTCAGGATTTAAAGTTGCTTAAGTGATTATCACTCAGACATCTTTTTAAGCATTATTCAATAGTAGACTATTAAATGAACCCTGTTATTCAATGGTGTGTCAAAGACCAAAAAATTCAAAATTGAGTTAAGCATGGAATATTGTTTCAAATGCTTTAATTAATAGTATTTTTTATGAAATATGTCCTAAAAAAATTTATTTTTAATGTAAAAGCATAAAATTATTTTTACAATATTTCAATGCAGGATTTTACATTTTTCAATAATGATTTATGTACTTAACATGTTGTTTCGTAATACTTAATTTGAAAAGAACAATTTTTCATTTATGCGTCAAGTGCAAGACATCGTAAACAACTATACGCTTGAGATATATTGTTGCGTTTATGCCCTAAGTATTTTCAATTATGAACACCGGCATCGCTATTGTTTAGAGGTATTTAATATAAACTCAAGAAAATATTAATTTTATTTATTTCAAATTTATATATTCAATACACTATTACTATATTCCATTTGTTGAAATTTAATACAAGTATTTCATAACCTACAAAAATTATAATTCATTTTTTACTTTCTTTTAGCCTAATTCTATAATATTTTCTATCTTTTTCTATGAACTATATATATATATATATATTTTCCAATTAACAATAAATTAATATCGTTTAATTGAGTTTTAACCAGTGTGATTTTAACAACCAATAAAAAGTTATTTACCAAATAATATTATATATATTTTTTCCCTTAAATAAACAAAAATCATTTTTTTTTTTTGAAAAATGAGAAAATTTTTTCTGAATTCGTAGACGAAAGTTGCCGAAAAGACTGTGTGAATGTGTGTGTGAGTGTGAGTGAGAAAAAAGCGTGAATGTTTAAAAAAAAAAAAAAAGTCTATTTCATTATTATAACTTTGATTTACTGTTTCCAAGCTATTTATTCAGAAATTAATTGATGAGAAAATTTTGATATCACTTTGTATTTAATTTTAAAATATTAATACTATTTAAAATTGATGAATGTGATTTTGATAAAAAGTTTCTATGCTACTAGTATTAAATATAACCTTTAATAATATCTCCGTTTTAATTTTTGAAGAGACTTTGAAGCATTTTTGCAAATATAATTGGACTTAGAGAATTTTTCAATCATGGGTCAAGGGACTTTGAAGCATTTTTTACAAATATATATCGCACATAGAGAATTTTGTAAAAATAATTTTTTATATTTTATTTTTTTTCTCTAAATTAGTCGAATTTTTAGAGATAATTTATGAATATCTGCCATAATTACAGTATTTACTTGCACAATTGACAAAAAAAATGATATATAATCTAATAAAAACAATTTAAATCAGAAAAACTTTAATGTTGATTTTCTCAAAACTCGATGCTTGGTCTTTGACACACCATTGAATAACAGGGTTCAAATAATACTCACAATAAAAAAAAAAAAACCAAAACGATTTATAAATAGCCTAAAATAATAATCTTAACTTGACCAACTTCCCGTTGGAATTTTGAAACGAAATTTTGCAATCTTATTGAGGACGTTATGGAGATTTCAGAAAAAGTGCTCGAATCCCGAAATTCTCACAAGAGGAGAGCAAAAAATTCCAGAAAATTCAAAATTTGCCCATTTGAAAGCTTTATGAAAAATTAAAATAATTAAATCTTTCAAATGAAAAATAATAAAAATTGTTTATTTCTATTTTTGATGTGACACCTGTTTCAATATGATTATCTTTAAGTTACCAAGTAGTTTCCTTCAGGTGTTTTCTAGCAGGATGGAATGCTGGAGAGGAGAATTGATTGATTAAAAAACAATTATTTTTTCAGACTTTTTAGGTTAACGACAGGATGCATCCCTTTTCGTTTCGGCCATTTCCGTAGCCTTCATCAGAACCTTTTTGTCTCTTACATCGATTTGTTTTGGTATATAGATCTATATATATTTTATTATTTTTATCAAAAACTGGTATTACCATACAAGAATAAAAATTGTTATATACAAAAATTTTGTTTTTTTCTTAAAGAGATGGGACTCGGATCAAGGCAAACAGACAGACAGACGGACACTTCGCTTTTATAGGCTTATATATATATATGTAGATTTTTTTAAGATAAGAGGGTTGTATTTTGCATTGCCTGAAAAATAGCGGCACCTGATTAAGAAAAGGCGAGGATCATCAAAAATTTCTGGATACGCCTATGTTCTATATTAGGTATTTAGAAAAGATTGATGACTGATGTTTTACCGAAACGTCTCGGTAATTGTCAAAAACCAGCTTCCTTCCTTTTGTATAAATCAACAGCCACGAACTTCATTGTTTTCAAATATAAATACACACTTATGTGAAAAATCTGGTGTGACTGGCGCACAGCACACAACTTTCTCTTACCTTCGGTAATCGAAAGTTGTGTACTGTGCTTGTCACACCAGATTTTTTGTGTCGACATATATTTAGTTCCCGACAGTACGGTACATTCGATTTTCAAGGTGTAAAATTTATAAGTATGGCAAAATATTTATATTTTGTTACCATGGCAACCATTTCTCCTATCTTTTCTATGGAGAACAAGAGTAAAGTGGTCTTCAGAAGATTTCAATCACAAAATGAGAATATACATTTTAAAGAGAATCTAAAAAATAATTGATTTTTGAATTTTAAAAAAAATCGTTGGAGCAAATTTTGAGAAAATCGAAAAAAACTGAAAAAGTGCATCAGTAAAGTACTAGTACTCTTTGGCCGATTTTGTTCAAAAGCTTCGTGTCACGTCCCATGGGGGTGCCTAACTTAAATATAAAATTTCAACCTTCTAGCTCTTTTCGTTCTTGAGATATTTTGTTCACAGACACACACACACAGACAGACACACACACAGACCATGTCGCGAAAACCACTTTTTTGGATTCAGGGGACCTCAAAACGTGAAGATCCATCAAAATCTCGACATCGAATTTTTGACATGAATCCAATACTTTCTCTATATATATATATTACATATATACATAGGTAAGAGAAAGTAAAAAAATTTAACCAACCAACTCTGAAGATGGCTTAGACAAGGGAACAAAACGTCAGGTTAAATAAAATAAATATTTCAGCCTAAAGTGTTCTGATTTGATGGTTGTTTAATTTTCACTTTCTCTTACCTCTATATATGTTAATATATAGAGAGAGAAAGTATTGGATTCGATGTCGAGATTTTGACGGATATACACGTTTTTGATGTTCCCTGAATCCAAAAAAGTAGTTTTCGCGACATGCTCTGTCTGTCTGTCTGTGAACAAAATATCTCATGGAAGAAAAGAATTAGGAGGTTGAAATTTTATATTTAAGTTAGGCACCCCCATGGGACGTGACACGAAGCTTTTGAACAAAATCGACCAAAAAGTACTAGCACTTTACTGATTCACTTTTTCAGTTTTTTTCGATTTTCTCAAAATTCGCTCCAATGATTTTTTTTTTTAATTCAAAAATCAATTACTTTTTAGATTCTCTATAAAATGTATATTCTCATTTTGTCATTGAAAGACCACTTTACTCTTGTACTCCATAGAAAAGATAGGAGAAATGATTGCCATGGCAACAAAATATAAATATTCTCACATATAAATTTTACGAATGTACCGTACTGCCGGAAACAAAATACATGTCGAGATAAAAAATCTGGTGTGACAAGCAGTGCGAGTAGTCACACTAGATTTTTTTGTTTTTGATTGCAAAACAATTTTTGTTTCTTATTAAAAATCGATCATTTTCTCTTTAGATACGTTATCAGGCCAAGTAGGAAATGACGTATTGTTGCTGAAACTTTTATTTATTTTATTCAAGGGATAAGGAAATTATTTATCTGGAGCCGCCGCGAATTGATTCTTCAAAGATTCAACAACGTTATTTTTACTTTCTCTTGCCCTATATACACTAGCGGTCCTATGGGGGGCCGAGAGGGCCCCCCACCCCCCATTGGACAGACAAAAATTCAAAAGTTTTATTTAATATTTTAAAACTAAACAAAACAATTATATATTTTTCACGTCTCAGGATAGCTAAAAACGCAAATTTCAATGCCTAATTTTCAAAAATTTTTCCATACCCTCTAGAGTCGTCTGTCCGGATCTGGCCTCTATAAATCATGGTAATCTAACCCTTGGTATGAATATTATTCATGATATTTCAGTATATTTGGTTATTACTTTCTCTTACCTATGTATATATGTAATATATATATAGAGAGAAAGTATTGGATTCATGTCAAAAATTCGATGTCGAGATTTTGATGGATCTTCACGTTTTGAGGTCCCCTGAATCCAAAAAGTGGTTTTCGCGACATGGTCTGTGTGTGTGTGTGTGCTGTCTGTGTGTCTGTGAACAAAATATCTCAAGAACGAAAAGAGCCAGGAGGTTGAAATTTTATATTTAAGTTAGGCACCCCCATGGGACGTGACACGAAGCTTTTGAACAAAATCGACCAAAGAGTACTAGTACTTTACTGATTCACTTTTTCAGTTTTTTTCGATTTTCTCTAAATTTGCTCCAACGATTTTTTTAAAATTCAAAAATCAATTATTTTTTAGATTCTCTATAAAATGTATATTCTCATTTTATGATTGAAATCTTCTGAAGACCACTTTACTCTTGTACTCCATAGAAAAGATAGGAGAAATGGTTGCCATGGTAACAAAATATAAATATTTTGTCATACTTATAAATTTTACATCTTGAAAATCGAATGTACCGTACTGTCGGAAACTAAATATATCTCGACACAAAAAATCTGGTGTGACAAGCACAGTACACAACATTCGATTACCGAAGGTAAGAGAGAGTTGTGTGCTGTGCGCCGTCACACCAGATTTTTTTACAAATGATCAATTTTTGACTTTGTCATGTTTTCTTGTAAGCCAACGAAAAAAAATTTTGAGCGACCTTTAAAAATTAATATTTTAAAGGAGAGTTCCTGATTCGACTCCAGAGGGCGCAATTTTGACAACTCATAAGCACAACCACATCTCGCAAATTTGCTATCTTAAACGATATATTTGACTGGCTAATGAACAGTCTATTTGAGCATTGATTGAAAAAATTCCATCCTTTTCAAACAAGGCTCTACCTAGTTAATATTTTAAGTTTGAAAATTTGAGAAACATTTTTTTTTGACTATAAAATTCGACCATAACGAGAAAAAATAAAAAAAAATAGATTTTTGACGAATTTGGAAATTTTTAAAAATTTTGAACGACACTTAAAATTTTTTTTTTTGAGCTCATCTTTGGAGAGGCCTCTTGAAACATGATAAACTAAAATATTGTCATATGAGATCGAATTCACTTTCCCTACATCATAGATTTTGGGCCATTGTCTACCAATCCAGGTGATATATATATATGTCGTAGACAGATCGTGAAATTAGACAGTTCATGAACTGTCTAGACATTTCATGAACTGCAGCCAGATCGTGTAATGGTCAAACAGTTACATGATCTGGCTAAAAATTTTAGATAGTTCATGAAATGCAATTGGGCCTTAGACAGATCGTGTAATGCTCGAGAATTACATGAAATGTCTAAATTTTTAGGCAGTTCATGAACTGCCTAACAGCAGTTTTGCCGATCGTGTACTGTTTGTAATTTAATGCAATAAATCTAAAAAAAAAATTTATTTTTTCGAAAATCAAAAAAAGGGCTTCTATAAGTTGTAGACATTTTAAATAGCTTTAATAAAAAAAAAATTGAGGTAGATAGCTTCAAATTTGTGGCCGCTGGAATCTCCCAAAATTAGAACCCCGAGACGCGCACCTTAACTCAAGATTTACAAAGTGAGGAAGATTTGGAAAATTTAGTAATCGATAATAATATATTAATAATATTGAAATAAATTGACTTTTTTCGAGATCTTTATTTGCTTTACAAACAGTACACGATCGGCAAAACTGCTGTTAGGCAGTTCATGAACTGCCTAAAAAATTTAGACATTTCATGTAATTCTCGAGCATTACGATCTGTCTAAGGCCCAATTGCATTTCATGAACTGTCTAAAATTTTTAGCCAGATCATGTAACTGTTTGACCATTACACGATCTGGCTGCAGTTCATGAAATGTCTAGGCAGTTCATGAACTGTCTAATTTCACGATCTGTCTACGACATATATACAAAATAGGTCTAAATGGCCTTCGCTGCCGAAAAAGAGCTTAAAAGAAGAAAAAAAAAAAAAAAAAAATTGGGCCCCCTCTTTGACAAAATCCTGGGACCGCCACTGCCTATATATGAAATATATAGAGAGAGAAAGTATTGTCGATCATGTCAAAATTTCGATGTCGAGATTTTGATGGATATACACGTTTTGAGATCCTTTGAAACGACCCGTTCGTTGTTTTTTTTTATTCAATTTCTCTCCTCCCCCTCCTTCCCTTTGAGAATGAAGCAATCATTTACATAATCTCTATTGTGCTGGGCACAGCAGATTTTTACTTTTGTTAACTAGAAGGTCCTGAAGAAAGAGCCCAAATTTTTATTTATTTACATTCTTACTAAACTCTGGCTGCCCTGAGGAAGAGTGCGATAACCACTCGAAACGTCGGTAATGGTTTTTTTTTTTTAATCCACCTGTCTCCTAAGAAAATTTTTCAGATTTAATTATGAATTCACTTAATGTGGGATTGAACCCTTTTTTTCTTTTTTTAAATATCACCTGTAAGAGTGCAAAATGCCATTCCGGTGGAACAGAGCGTCGCGTAAGAACGAATTCTGATTAGCTTTTGATCCGCCCCTAAAAAAGAAGCCCTTTATCAGCTACCATAGTTATCAGCAGATGCTTTTTATCATCATTACTTGGTCGCTCTCTCTCTCTCTCTCTCTCTCTCTCTCTCTCTCTGTATTTAGTGTATAAAACACACGAACGAACAAACAAACGCCCCCATAAAATGTTCCCACGAAATTTACATTTATTCTAATGTTCAAAAGATACAAGCACACACAAAAAGGATTTCCTTTTTCCAAGGAGGGTGTGCTCAGATCCGTGTTATATCGGTGAGGTGTGACGGGAAAAAAAAAAAAAATTCCTTTCACCTGATTAATCAACTTTTCTATAATTATTTGTTTAAAATCTGCCCGGGGGTGGGAATTTGAATTCGGAAATAAAAAAAAAATCTCGTAGTTGTGTTCTGTGCTTGTCACGCCAGATTTTTTGTGAGAACATATATTTAAAGGGGAGTGCACAGCCTTCCTGTCACCGATTTGAACCGAGTTCTCAATGAAAAACAAATTCTGTTAAAGCGAGAGAATACGCTTCTCATCCGATCGTCTAAAAAAAAATGTTAAAGATTTTGCCAGCATGCCTTAAGCTGTTGCTTACATAGGCGCCGGAACTAGGGGGGGGGGGGGCAAGGGGGCATTTCCCTTCCCCCTCTGGCATCCTATAGAAGGGGGCAATATGTTTTTTTATATTCCATGTATTTTTAAAAATAAAATATTTTAATTTAAAAGGGTAAAAAATTCATTTTTTTCCAAAATATTTTATATAGACCCTGTATTTTTAATTTCGAAAAACATTTTAATATGAAATTAAAATAATAAAATTTAGATAACATGAAAATTTGAGACTTTCAAAAAAAAAAAAAATAATAATAATTAAATAAATAAAAAAGAAAATTTAAAATAATTATTTTCTTGAAATACTAAAAAAGCAAATTTTTCTAGTATTAAAAAATTTTATTAAATTAAAATCTTTAAAAATTTGCTAGTGATTTTATCAAAAATTTGTTGAAGTTATAACCTATAGTAGATTTGTTTTATACTATTTGAAGGAAATAATTTTTTTTTTTTTTTTTTAAAGGCTCCCCCCTGACTCACTTCGTTCCGGCGTCCCTAGTTGCTAACAATAACAATTCAAAAAGCCTCTGTGGCTAAATTGGTTGCGTTCATTCTTTGTAAAAGATGGTATTGTAAATTTATTTATGTGTTAGAAACCAAAAAAATAAATAAATTACACAAAAAAATAATATAATAAATTTCGCGTTTTTAAAGAATGAACGCTACCAATCTAGCCAGTGAGTCTTTTCTAAAGGTTATTGTAACCAAAGGCTTAAGGTATGCTGGTAAAATGTTTGACATTTTTTTTTTTAGACCAAGCATTCTCTCGCTTTAACAGAATTTGTTTTTCATCATGTCCTATATAATAAGTTCAAATCAGTGACAAGAAGGCCGTGCACTTCCCTTGTTAGTTTCCTCCTAGATATTAGAATTCAAGATACAGTATAAAGGTTAAATATTTATATTCTGTAACTATGGCAAGCATTTCTCCTATTTTTCATATGAAGTACAAGAGTAAAGTAGTCTTCAGAAAATTTCAATGACAAAATGAGAATATACATTTTAAAGAGCATCTAAAAAATAATTGATTTTTGAATTTTAATCAAAATCGTTGTAACGAATTTTGACAAAATCGAAAAAAAAGTGAAAAAGTACATCAGTAAAGTATTAATACTCTTTGGCCGATTTTGTTCAAAAGCTTCGTGTCACGTCCCAGGAGGGTGTCTAACTTAATTATAAAATTTCAACCTCATAGCTCTTGAGATATTTTGTTCGCAGATTGACAGGGAAACTCAAAACGTGTATTTCCATCAAAATCTTAACATTGAATTCTCTCTATATAAATAAGAATTTAAAAAAAAGTGAGTAATTTATTCTAATATGAAAGCAAAGGCAGACAGGGTACGTAATATTCTATTTTCGAACAATTGTGTTAAGGAAATTGGAAAATATTTAATCACGTTTAAATGCTAATAAGTTGAGAAAATAATAATAGAGAGATCCTTTCTTTTAACCCAAGAAGGAAATATTTAAATTCTACTATTGCTATTTAATGAATCATTTATAAAAAAAAAATCTAGTGTGACTTCTCGCACAGCACACAGCTTTCTCTTATCTAAGTGGTGTTCTGTGCTTGTCACACCAGATTTTTTGTGTCGACATATATTTATTATATTTTCCAGGCAGGGAGCCTCTATTAAATCAAACTCCTTTTATGCAAAACGTTTCGGCCTATTTAATCATGCCATCTTCAGTTGCATTGGAGTTTTTTTAGTAAATAGAGTTGTCAACAGCTTATTACTTTCTCTTACCTATGTATATATGTAATATATATATAGAGAGAAAGTATTGGATTCATGTCAAAAATTCGATGTCGAGATTTTGATGGATCTTCACGTTTTGAGGTCCCCTGAATCCAAAAAAGTGGTTTTCGCGACATGGTCTGTCTGTGTGTGTGTGGGTGTGTGGGTGTGTGTTCAATTTTAAGCATGAAGGAATTGAGCTAGGAGGTTGAAATTTTATATTTAAGTTAAACACCCCCCGGGACCGGAAAAAATAAGCTTTTAATCAAAATCGGCCAAAGAGTACTAGTACTTTACTGATGTACTTTTTCAGTTTTTTTCGATTTTCTCAAAATTCGCTCTAACGATTTTTTTTAAATTCAAAAATCAATTATTTTTTAGATGCTCTTTAAAATGTATATTCTCATTTTGCAATTGAAATCTTCTGAAGACCACTTTACTCTTGTATTTCATAGGGGAGATAGGAGAAATGGTTGCCATGGTAACAGAATATAAATATTTTGCCATACTTATAAATTTTACATCTGAATTCAAATGTTCCGTACTGTCGGGAACTAAATATATGTCGACACAAAAAATCTGGTGTGACAAGCACAGAACACAACTTTCGATTACCGAAGGTAAGAGAAAGTTGTGTGCTGTGCGCCAGTCACACCAGATTTTTTATTTTACAATAGTCTATATGTATAAATAACAATGTAAATTGTATATGATGAGAGTCTTTACGAAGAGAAATTGGAATTGGAGAAATATGGATATTTTCCAATTTCTCTTCGTAAGGACTCTCATCCAGTAGCGTAACCAGGTGGTGGCGAAGGGGGGCGCTCGACCCCCCCGCCCCTCGCGCATCCGCTTTTTCCCAAAATCTTCAGCTTTTTTGAAATTCATTTTATATCACAAGTCCGGGAAAAAATTACAAAAAAATCCCGAACAAGATTCGAATACTAAAAAAAAAAAATAAAAAAAGGTTGAACGAAAAACGGCGCCCCAGTGGAGCTTCGCCCCCTCCGTACTAAAAAACTCCAATGCAACTGAAGATGGCATGACTAAATAGGCCGAAACGTTTTGCGTAAAAGGAGTTTCATTTAATAGAGGCTCCCTGTCTGGCTGCATTCCTCTCCAATCCTTTATTCAATTCTACACAGTCACTTTCTACATTAAATATTTGTTATTTTCCGACAGTATGATATATTCGATTTTCACGATGGGAAAATATTTATATGTTGTTACCATGGCAACCATTTCTCCTATCTCCTCTATGAAGTACAAGAGTAAAGTGGTCTTCAGAAGATTTCAATGGCAAAATGAGAATATACATTTCAAAGAGAATCTAAAAAATAATTGATTTTTGAATTAAAAAAAAAAAATCGTTGGAGGGAATTTAGAGAAAAAAACTGAAAAAATGCATCAGTAAAGTATTAGTACTCTTTGGTCGATTTTGTTCAAAAGCTTTGTGTCACGTCCCAGGGGGGGTGCCTGACTTAATTATAAAATTTCTACTTCCTAGCTATTTTCGTTCTTGAGATATTTTGTTCACAGACAGACCATGTCTCGAAATCCACTTTTTTAGATTCAGGGGACCATAAAACGTGTATATCGGTCAAAATCTAGACATCGAATTTTTGACATGAATCCAATACTTTCTCTCTATATACAGGGTGGCCCAAAATGAACGAAGGGGTTTGAATTGCTTATAACCTTTTTATTTAATATATAATTATTAATTTTTTTTTTTTTAATACAGTAGCCTATATAAATGGGAAATATTTTTAGATTAGTTATGAAAAATAATATCTCGCATTTCCTGCTTCGCATATTCGTGCTCTTTCCAACACATTTTCCATAACCTTTCGCGTTATGTTGTTTATTTCGTCGCGTATATTGCTTTTTAATTGCTGGATGGTTTTTGGCTTATTAATGTAGACTGTTCCTTTCAAATAACCCCAAAGGAAACAGTCTTCAGCGGTTAAATCCGGTGAACGCGGAGGCCAATTAAAATCACTTGCACCCGAAATAATTCGTTCACCAAAGATGTCCCGTAAAAGAGCCATCGTGTCCCTTGCAGTGTGCGCTGTGGCTCCATCTTGTTGGAACCATACTTGTGGATGGTTTTCCACGGCTGGCCTTAAAAGATTTTCCAACATTGTCCGATATCTGACACCATTGACGGTAACGGCGACCCCGTGTTCATTTTCAAAAATCTGGTGTGACTGGCGCACAGCACACAACTTTCTCTTACCTTCGGTAATCGAATGTTGTGTACTGTGCTTGTCACACCAGATTTTTTGTGTCGACATGTGTTTAGTTTCCGACAGTACGGTACATTCGATTTTCAAGATGTAAAATTTATAAGTATGACAAAATATTTATATTTTGATACCATGGCAACCATTTCTCCTATCTTCCCTATGAAATACAAGAGTAAAGTGGTCTTCAGAAGATTTCAATGACAAAATGAGAATATACATTTTAAAGAGAATCTAAAAAATAATTGATTTTTGAATTTTAAAAAAAATCGTTGGAGCAAATTTTGAGAAAATCGAAAAAAAACTGAAAAAGTGCATCAGTAAAGTACTAGTACTCTTTGGTCAATTTTGGTCAAAAGCTTCGTGTCACGTCCCATGGGGGTGCCTAACTTAAATATAAAATTTCAACCTCCTAACTCTTTTCGTTCTTGAGATATTTTGTTCACAGACACACCCACAGACAGACAGACAGACCATGTCGCGAAAACCACTTTTTTGGATTCAGGGGACCTCAAAACGTGAAGATCCATCAAAATCTCGACATCGAATTTTTTGACATGTATCCAATACTTTCTCTCTCTCTATATATATATTAACATATATATAGAGGTAAGAGAAAGTAAAAAAATAAGGATAGCGTTCACCGGATTTAACCGCTGCAGACTGTTTTCTTTGGGGTTATTTGAAAGGAACAGTCTACATTAATAAGCCAAAAACCATCCAGCAATTAAAAAGCAATATACGCGACGAAATAAACAACATAACGCGAAAGGTTATGGAAAATGTGTTGGAAAGAGCACGAATATGCGAAGCAGGAAATGGCCACCACTTGCGAGATATTATTTTTCATAACTAATCTAAAAATATTCCCCATTTATATAGGCTACTGTATTAAAAAAAAAAAAAAAATTTAATAATTATGTATTAAATAAAAAAGTTATAATTAATCGTTCATTTTGGGCCACCCTGTATATGAACATATATAGAGGTAAAGAAAGTCAAAAATCTGGTGGGACTGCCACAGCACACAACTTTCTCTTACCTTCGGTAATCGAAAGTTGTGCACTGTGCTTGTCACACCAGATTTTTTGTGTCGACATGTATTTAGTTCCCGGCAGTAGGGAATATTTGAATTCAGATGTAAAATTTATAAGTATGGGAAAATATTTATATTTTGTTACCATGGCAACCATTTCTCCTATCTTTCCTATGAAGCACAAGAGTAAAGTGTGCTTCAAACAATTTTGTGGGCAAAACGAGAATATACATTTGAAAGAGCATCTAAAAAATAATTGATTTTTGAATTTTAATCAAAATCGTTAGAGCGAATTTTGAGAAAATCGAAAAAAACTGAAAAAGTACATCAGTAAAGTACTAGTACTCTTTGGCCGATTTTGATTAAAAGCTTATTTTTCCGGTCCCGGGGGTGTTTAACTTAAATATAAAATTTCAGCCTCATAGCTCAATTCCTTCATGCTTAAAATTTGAACACACACACCCACCCACCCACCCACCCACCCACCCACACACACACAGACAGACCATGTCGCGAAAACCACTTTTTTGGATTCAGGGGACCTCAAAACGTGAAGATCCATCAAAATCTCGACATCGAATTTTTGACATGAATCCAATACTTTCTCTCTATATATATATTACATATATACATAGGTAAGAGAAAGTAAAAAGTGCGGGGTATGATTAAGGAAAGGCAGCTGGAGAGGAAAGAGGGGGGGTCTAGGAAGGACAGCTTTCCTTTCTTGATTGCATTATTTACTTGAGAGGATATATAGAAACGCGATTAAATGGACTCAAGATTTATTTAGATTAAAATGCATTCATTTGTTAAAGATATAAAAAAAAAAAAAAAAAAATATCTAGTGATGAGAAGTGGCGGTAGACTTTGAATTGGGTATAGGAGACTTTGCAGCCAAGGAAATTAAATAAAAAACTTATTTAATTATTAATCGTCGACGTTTCGGTCGCAAGTCACATTGATTGTAATAAGTCATAAGCGAACAAGTTACTCTTAATACATACAGCCCAATTAAAAATTGTATAACTTACAATGATAATTAAATATAATACTGTCAACCTTGTATTTTAACAATTAATCGTCCTGAGGAAGGTCGTCACTTGCGACCGAAACGTCGACGATTAATAATTAAATAAGTTTTTTATTTAATTTCCTTGGCTGCAAAGTCTCCTATACCCAATTAAAAATATCTAGCTACATATTACACCTAAAGTAGGCTCGATACGTATTATTTTTTATTTTTTTTATTTTTTACTATAGAAATAACTGAACATTGATGACGTGCCAGGATATTTATCTAATTAAGATATCATCTTATTTATATAATGATTAAATATATATATATGGAGAGAGAGAGAGGGAGAGTTTGGATGGAAAAAGGAAGTTGTGATTACCACAAATAGAAGTTGGATTTATCTTTTATCTTAAAGAAAAAGAATATAAAAAAAAAAAAGAATTGTGAATAAACAAACACCCTGCTGCTTGCCTCTTCTACTTTATATTGATATATAAAAAAATATTATTTATTTCACCTTCCGCTTGAAATATTCGAGAATATTCATTAATTGTTTGACATTAATTAAAAAATCTGGTGTGACTGTTGCCTTTGGTAATCGAAAGGTGTGTTCGGTGCTTGTCACACCAAATTTTTTGTCTCGACATATATTTAGTTTCCGCCGATATATTAGAATTAAAGATGTAAAATTGACAATTATGGGAAAATATTTTGTTACCATAGCATCCATTTTAGGGTTGGTCGAATCGATTTCGATTTTAATCGAAAATCGATTGTGAGCTTCGATTTTCGATTAAAATCGAAATCGATTCAGTGTTTTAAAAAAATCGAAAAAATCGATTTTTGACGGGCGATTTTCGATTTTCGATTTTCCAAGAAAATGATTTTAGCGACATGATCTGTCCGTCTGTGTTCAATTTTAAGCTTAAGGATTTGAGCTATGGGGTTGGAATTTAAGTTAGACACCCCCCTGGAGCGAGAAAATAAGCGGTTAATTAAAATTGGCCAAAAAGTACTAGTACTTTACTGAGGTAGTTTTTCAGTTTTTTTTGATTTTCTTAAAAAATATCCTCAACGATTTTGATTAAAATTCAAAAATCAATTATTTTTTAGAAGCTCTTTAAAATGTATATTCTCATTTTGAAGTACACTTTACTCTTGTATTTCATAGGAAAGATAGGAGAATTTGTTGCAATGGTCACAAAATATAAATATTTCCCCATGATTATAAATTTTAATCTTGAATTCAGCCCTCGGGGTTTGGTGTAGGGGTTAGCATGCTAACTTCGTATACCAAATGTAGCGGGTTCGGACCCCATGCAGTCCGATGATTTTATTTAAGCCATTTGGATACCAAATGGCTTAAATAAGAATGCCTGGACCCCTAATATGTGTGTATTATCAATAACGGATATCGTATATCGTAAAAGTCTTAAATGGCCTAAGTTGCCGAGAAGACTGTGTGAATGAGAAAAAAAGGGTGTTTTAGAAAAAAAAATATTGAATTCAATTGTACCTTAAGCTTACTGTCGGAACCTAAATATATGTCCACACAAAAATCTGGTGTGACAAGCACAGAACACAACTTTCGCTTACTGAAGATAAGAGAAAGTTGTGCTGTGCGACGAGTCCCACCAGATTTTTTGAGAAATATAGAAGCTGATGTTTAGTTCTCTTTGTTAGTTAAAATTTACGTTATAACGTTAAAACTTAAGTTATAAAGAATAAATATGTTATACCATATACAATGTGTTGGTTTTCAAAGAAGTTATAAAGACGGAATAAATTGATTTGGGCATCAGTAATGCAACGTTCTATTTTTCTTGTTCCACAAACCGCTTGGAAATCGTATGCAGAACCTTAAAATCAACTTATGGGCATAGTGAAAGATTTTTTGTAAAAAAATCGAAAATCGATTAAAATCGATTTTTTTAAGGCAAAAATCGATTTTTTTAAAAATCGATTATTTGGTTTCGATTTTAAAAATCGAAAATCGAAAATCGATTCAGCCTTCGAATCTACCAACCCTAATCCATTTCTCCTATCTTTCCCTTGAAGTACAAGAGTAAAGTGGTTTTCAGAACATTTCAATAGAAAAATGAGAATATACATTTGAAAGAGAATCGAAAAAATAATTGATATTTGAATTTAAAAAAAAATCGTTGGAGCAAATTTTGAGAAAATCGAAAAAAAACTGAAAGAGTACATCAGTAAAGTACTTGTACTCTTTGACCGATTTTGATTAAAAGCTTTGTGTCACGTGCCAGAAGGGGTGCCTAACTTAATTATAAAATTGCAACCTCGTAACTCTTTTAGTACTTGAGATATTTTGTTCACATACTAAACTTTTTTTTTTTTCAAATTTGGGATCTTAGGAACGTGTATTTCCATCAAAGTCGAATTTGTTGACTCGATTATAATATTTTCTTTTAAGGTGGTTCAGGAGCGACGTCTAAACGTACTTGAAAAAAAAAAACTAGACTATTCTAAGGATTTTTTCAATGAAGTTTTTTTTTAAATTAATTAAATTCATAAGAGATTATTGGGACATCGAGCTATAATTTGTTTAATGACTTATTAGAAAAATCATCGTAATTAATTTTTTTGTTATCAAGCAAATACAAAAAAACAATCTTTCCCAATAATCTTTAATTTTTTTTTTTAAATTTAAAAATGAATTTATTGTTATTATTAATCACAGATTAATTAAAAAATTTTTAAAATAAGCTTAGATGATTTATTTTAAATTCAACTGTCAAATTAGTTCGGCATTTTTGCAATAGATGGCAGGCTAGTCTAACAGACGATTTAGTATTAGCCTATATCTGGCCTATATTTATATATTTTTATACTTTTATAAAAGATACATAATATAAAAATAACATTTATAAAGTATTTATTGTTAAAAGATCAATGAAAATCAACCAAATGCATTAAATATTATTAGCTACCATTCTGACATCTCTTGGCAAATTTTTGAATTACTTGAATTTTCGGGCATACTTTTAATGACACACAACGCCATCTTAGCGGGAAAAACATAGGTAACACCTTTCGCTCCCGTAGCCCCTTATTAAAAAAAAATAGTTCCATATTTCAAGAGGAAAGTGAATAAATAATATTTAGGACGACTTGAAATGAAATATTTTTTGGATAAAATCAAAATTTTCTTTTTAATTCTCTAAAATTAATGAGGCATTGTTGAAATCGTTTTTTTCTTTTCTTTAATCTTATAGCCAAAAATGCCACAAATGTTTTATTTCAAAATATTTTTTATTAATTAATTCTTAATTGCTTTTAATTTAAGGAAAAAGTTGAAATTTTTTTAATCACAATTTTTGATAATGCTCATTTGCATTTAATAAAACTAAATTTAATCTCTATTCGTCCCTCTGCGTGGATAGGTTCCCCGAAATTTTGCAATCTTTCAGAGGACATTATTGGGGGAGTCCAGGAAAAATACCTGGGTCCCGAAATTCTCAAAAAGGGAGGCGATAAAAATTCCAAAAAATACCGAATTTGGATGTCTGTGTTCAATTTTAAGCATGAATGAATTGAGCTACGAGGTTGAAATTTTATATTTAAATCCAGTACCCTCTGAGGCGTGAAAATACATATGCTTTTAATCAAAATCGGCCAAAAAGTACTAGTACTTTTGCAGTTTTTTTTCGATTTTCTCAAAATTCGCTTTAACAATTTTTTTTTTTTAAATTCAAAAATCAATTATATTTTAGGTTCTCGATAAAATGTATATTCTCAATTAATTTAATGTGTTATGGCTGTGGAAATTTAATCAGGAAACCGAAAGACACTATCTTTTATTTAATTTCTACATGCCGACGTTTCGGTCGTCTGTCACGACCTTCATCATAACATTTATTTAGACAAAATTAAATTAATTATATACAAAAATTTTAGCAAATATTAGATGTACTTACAAATAATTGTCAACAATACACGATCTTAGGTATTTTGATGTTTACTGTAATCATATACAATTTTTTTTTTTTTTTTTTTTTAATTTTTATATATACATAAATTACTTGGTTGGGGTCTTGGATTCAAATGTTATATTGAACTCTCTTATGCTAATGTTAATAATTGTTTCTTTTATTTTGTTGTTTTATTGCCAATCTTGCATATCATAAGAAAAAAAAAAAAAAAAAAAAAGAATATACTGTCTATTTAAATCTTAAACTCGCTCTGTAAATAATATTGTATTTTCTCTTTTTTCTCTAAGAAGCTTTGCTTCAGAGAACTTTAAATAAAATTCTATTCTATTCTATTCTATACATTACTATTTATTTAAATATTTAAATAAATTAATCCCCGGACGACCGAAACGTCGGCAAGTAGATATTTTTGTTTAATCTCCTGACTGTAAAGTGCCTTTCGGTTTCCTGATTGTATATTCTCATTTTGCCATTGAAATCTTCTCAAGACCTTGTACTTCATAGGAAAGATAGGAGAAATGGTTGCCATGGTAACAAAATATAAATACTAATTACATCTTGAATTCTAATATGTCGGCGGAAATTTAATATATATCGACACAAAAAATCTGGTGTGACAAGCACAGTACACAACTTTCTTTACCAAAGGTAAGAGAAAGTTGTGTGCTGTCACATCAGATTTTTTTATAAGGGATAAGAGAGTGTTATTTTTTAATAAGCCGGATTTTTAACAAAAGACAATATATTTAGAAAGAAGGTATTCTATTTAGATGTGTGTGCAATGGCTGGTTGCCTATTCCCCGGGCGCTCAGGCATCAACTATTCGAAAACGTCTTTGATTGCGGGACACAATCCCCGTTTGGCAAGCAGGCAAGAAAAAAAAGGAAACTAAAATCTCACGTAGGTATTTAATCCTAGACGAGATTTCCAACAGGAAACTCCCCGCCCCTCCCCTCTCCCCTCCCCCTCTAACGTCATTAGAGTGACACAATATAAAGCTACTTATTAAAAAAATAAAATTAAAATTCCTCTGCTTGTAAATTGGGGACTTTGTGAGAGTTAAAAGCAAACAGGGAGGGGGGAAGCTGATGACTTGATGAAATGGAATTCAAGACATTTGTATTTTTGCTGGGAATTTTCAAATTTTTTTTTTTTTTTTTTTTTGTTCTAAATATCTAAATAAAATATTAATCTTTTAGGTTAAGGAGGGAGAGGAAGGGCATTTCCGAAGAGGCGGACTAGGCGTGCGCCTGGGGCGGCAAATTTCATGGGCGGCAAAATTTATCGTTTTCACTGTCGGCGTTCGAGGCCAGGTTCTTACAAAAAAAAAAGAGAGCCTAGCCTTAAGGGGGTTCAGGAGCTACGTCTAAACGTACTTAAAAAAAAAACTAAACTATTAAAAAGAATTTTTCAATGCGGTTTTTTTTTAAATGAATTAAATTCATAAGAGATTATTGGGACATCGAGATATAATTTGATTAATGACTTATTAAAAAATTATCGTAATTTATTTCTTTGTTATCAAGCAAATACAAAAAAACAATCTGTCCCAATAATCTTTAATTTTTTTTAAATTTAAAAATGAATTTATTGTTATTAATAATCACATATTAATTAAGAAATTTTTAAAATAAGCTTAGATGATTTATTTAAAAATCAACTGTCAAATTAGTTCAGCATTCTTGCAATAGATGGCAGGCTAGTCTAACAGCCGATCCCCTAATAGCCTATATTTATATATTTTTATAAAAGATACATAATATATAATAACATTTATAAAGTATTTATTGTTAAAAGATCAATAAAATTAACTAAATGCATTAAATATTATTAGCTACCATTCTGACATCTTTTGGCAAATTTTGAATTACTTGATATTTGGCATACTTTTAATGACACACAACGCCATCTTAGCTGGAAAACATGTGGAACACCTTCGCTCCCGTAGCCCCTTAAAAGAGGTGAAATCCAAAAAAAAGTTCCAATTTAATAGAAGCCGGCGTACTTTAGCCATATTTAAGTTTCTCTAAAAATAAAATATGACGTCGTAGGCAGTGACGTCATTTCAACTTTTTTCTTGGGGGGGTAAACATTTTTTTTTTCTTAAATTTTTTTTACAAATAGGTATTCAAATTTGGCCAAAAGATATTTAATTTAATTTTGTACAGTTTATATACTCGGGTAGATATATTTTGGAATATTTTATTTGAAATAATATAAAACAGAGCCCTTGGGAGGTGGGAGGAGGCAAATGCCCCCTTGTCTCCCCCCAAATGACGCCACTGGTCGTAGGCTTCGCTGAGTTCTTTTGAACTGTGTCCTTTTTATTATTTTCTTTTTAAGACTAGGCCCTCTTTTTTTTTGTAAGACCTTGGCCTTTGTTTTTGATACAAGACTGAGCCCCTAAAAAGTACTAATACTTTACTGATATACATTTTCAGTTTTTTACAAATATTATTTAAAAAGCGCTTTTAATTTCAATCAGAGATAAGAAAAATTAAAGAGAGCTTTGATAATAAATGATTGATATCCTCTTGGAATAATAAATCTCTATTTCCAACATGAAAGCTTATTATTATTTAAAATTAGCCAGCATATAAATAAAAAGAGAAGGGGAGGGGGAGGGAAAGGATAGAAAAAAATAAGCTTTAAGGGGCTACGGGAGCGAAGTGGTTACTCACGTTTTTCCCGCTAAGATGGCGTAGTGTGTCATTAAAAGTATGCCCAAATATCAAGTAATTCAAAAATTTGCCAAGAGATGTCAGAATGGTAGCTAATAATATTTAATGCCTTTTTCATTGATCTTTTAACAATAAATGTTATTATATATTATGTATCTTTTATAAAAGCATAAAAATATATAAATATAGGCCAAAAGGGGATCGGCTGTTAGACTAGCCCGCCATCTATGGCAAGAATGCTGAACTAATTTGACAGTTGATTTTTAAATAAATCATCTAAGCTTATTTTAAAAATTTTTTAATTAATCTGTGATTAATAATAACAATAAATTCATTTTTAAATTTTAAAAAAATTAAAGATTATTGGGACAGATTGTTTTTTTGTATTTGCTTGATAACAAAAAAATTAATTACGATAATTTTTTAATAAGTCATTAAACAAATTATAGCTCGATGTCCCAATAATCTCTTATGAATTTAATTCATTAAAAAAAAAAACGCATTGAAAAATTCCTTATAATAGTCTAGTTTTTTTTAAAGTACGTTTAGACTCCGCGCCGCCGCGGGCGGGCCCGAGCCAGCTGGAGAGGATCCTGGCGAAGGCGGGCGGAACAGCTAGTATTCTTTGAAAGTTAAATCAAGTGTGACTTAGCGCCAAGGGTTGGCTGATTGGTTATCAATTTAAATTGAATTGCCAGTTTCTGATTGAACTCATTGAGATCAATTACAATATGATTTTTTTTTTAATTCTCCGTTCCAGCAAATGATTTATGTAGCATTTTGATTAGAAAACAAATAAAATTAAATAAAAGAAAGGCGAATAATTAGAGAGGATTTGTTCCAGGAGCATCTCCATCATATTTCAATTATTCGTCTCTCTTTTAAGGGAGTCAAGATAAACATCTTATGTCGTTGCATAATTAAATATTTAAGTATCTAAGTATAAAATGGAAATATGAAAAATAATAAATTAAAGTCCGTGTGCTTTACTTCTAGTCAACGAGCAAACTTATCCGCCAGATAGCTAATCAACGATATACGTAGGAAACAGAAAGAAACACGATTAAGCTTCGAATCATATCACGTCTAGACTTTGCACTCCAGTGGAAATTAAAGAAGAAATTTTACTTTCTCTTACCTATGTATATATGTAATATATATATAGAGAGAAAGTATTGGATTAATGTCAAAAATTCCATGTTCAGATTTTGATGGATATACACGTTTTGAGGTCCCCTGTGTCCGAAAAAGTGAAGAAATTATGATTTTTTTTTTTATAAATTTTAAGAAGACAGATAAGAACAATTTGTATGTTTCTGGCCTGATGATGGTCCTTTTCGGGCCGAAACTGTGAGAATGTGCACACAACAGTTGTCTGGCAATAAAATTGCTGTATAATAAAGTAAAATACTTTGTTTTAATTATCGTCAACTCCATCATACGAATTTAAAAGAAGTAAACCTGCAATTATAAAAATTGATAATTTCTCTTTCGTCTCTTTTTAATTTAAATACATGTCGACAAAAAACAATGGTATAAGCACTGTACACAACTTTCTCGTGCCGAAGGGAAAGAGAAAGTTGTTTGGTGTGCGTCCAGTCACACCAGATTGTTTTTTGTGTCGTGCTTGTCTCTGTCAAAATTCGTCTTCTGTATGTAACTGGCATGGAGGTTGTTGGTGCTTCGGTAATTAAAAGTTGTGCCTGTCACACCAGATTTTTGTCTCTTAAATAGTTAAATGAAGTAGTTAGTTTTTTTTTTTTTTTTTTTTTTTTTTCATAAAAAAACATTTACACTTTTTTCTCATTCACACTCACACTCACACACACATTCATACAGTCTTTTCGGCAACTCAGGCCATATAAGACTTTTTACGATATCCGTTATTAATAAATATACATATATGGGGCCCAGGCATTCTTATTTAAGAAAGTAGTTGTAGTCTATTGACGAGGCGAGGCCCGGAAGTGTCGGTCAACTGCGTTTTTGAATTTGTCTTTATAGTTATTTACAAATGTAGATTTTATAGCTGGATAATCGTTAATAGGTAATTAAAAGAATAGCAGCTAAAATTATTTCATTTATTGACCCACTAGGCTGACGTTTCGGTCTTGGCCAAGACCATCCTCAGAGCTTGCGGGTTGTCTACTGCCTGTACTCAAATAATAATAAAAATAATAATAATAAAAATATTTATTTCTGCATACAAAGAAAAATTTGGCTTATATTGTTAATTTTGGTATTTTTTTAAATTATAATTCAATCATTTTACATACTAATTTTTAAATATCTGTAACCGAAAGTTCATGGAATATATGATTGTGTTATTATTTGTATGCCTATATTGACAACCCGCAAGCTCTGAGGATGGTCTTGGCCAAGACCGAAACGTCAGCCTAGTGGGTCTATAAATGAAATAATTTTAGCTGCTATTCTTTTATTTACCTATTTATAGTTATTGTATTATATTTTACAGGAAAATAAGACGATACAAATTGCCCAAATGATTTTGTTCTGAACGAACTCCTGTTGGCTTTACAGAGAAAATAAAGAGCGAAACGTTATTCACTTATTTTCTCTATATTATTAAATCATTGTAATCAATAATTGCTGGTAAGTCCCAAAATAATTGACCCTCTTTTAATAGAGAGAGAGATTTTATTGATTTTAGGCCAACTGGAATTAAACTCTGGATTTTTTTTTGTTTTTTAAATAATTGAAATCCAATATTTTATCGATTAGCCGTGTCTGTAATGTGGGTGTATGTGGCAATTTCTAAATTCAAACTTTTTTTTTTATTTTAGTCAATGGCTATTCCACTAATATAGTAGAAAAATAAAAATCTGGATGCATAGCACACAACTTTATCTACTTGACCTGACATTAAATTCAACCGGAACTTTATTATATTTTTGAAAAAAAAAAATATATATATATATATATAATACGCCTCTACGGGGAGGAACTATTCTCACTCACCAAAACCTATGCCAAACTCCTAATACAAAAATCACAACTCCTTTGCGATCTGGCCTTCCTCAAAGCCTGTCGCGACCAACACATTATTCCTAAAACACTTCAACTCAAACACAACACAAAATCTTACACAATCTCTAAAATACTGTCCCGAGCAAACGAGGCCCTACTCAGAAACTCTATCCACGACACAAGAAGAAAACTAAATTCCACCAATTCTTCCCTTTACACAACACACTCTAAAATTCACACATACAATATCCACCCTATCTTGTGGGACACTCTAGATCGCCTCTCACAGGAAAAGGCCGAATACATCGCCTCACAAAAACGCGACACTCAAATCCACAAACTCCAACATCTGATCACCAAACAGAAATCCAATATAAAATCCCCATCTACAAACACCAACACAGTTCACAACTTCTCAGACACGCCTATAAACAATCAGGCCACAATAGCCTTATCCAAAGGCTTCAACTTTGCCATTACACCAAAAACTATACCCATAGAACACATCATCTCTCAAACAGAAAGCGCCATCTCACACCTCACACAAGATGAAGCTGAAACCACCAGACAAGAAATTGCCCACATAATACGAACTTCCAAACTCCCACCCTCCAATCTGAGCTCTCAAGAGCGTCATGCTCTAAAACAACTTCATAGCAACCCCAACATCGTTATTCTCCCAGCGGACAAAGGAAACGCCACCGTCATACTTAACACAGTGGATTACAACAACAAAATGTCCGAGCTCCTGAACAGCACAGATTACAAAAAGACACGCGACAACCCCACCACATACCTTGAAACAACAACACGGGGGCTCATCGCGAAATCCCACCTGGACCCAGTCATCAAACAACAAATCGCACCTCGAAATAACTCCTCCAGAATACCCAGAGCTTACGGTCTACCAAAAATTCACAAACCCGGGGTCCCTCTACGACCTATAATCAGCGCCTTCCGCTCACCCACACACAAACTAGCACAACACCTAGCCAAAACCCTTCAACCACTCGCAGAAGAAGCCCCTTCTTACGTCAAAAACACGGCCCACTTCCTAAACCGCCTACAGGACTTCCAAATATCTCCAGACATCATGATGGTCAGTTTTGACATTGTATCCCTATTCACCAAGATCCCGATCAACGAAACTTTAAACATTCTAAAAACAAAACACAGAATCCCACCAGAAACCATCTCACTAATCAAACACTGCACCTCAAACACGTACTTCACTTTCAACAACCAACTCTACAAACAGGTCCAAGGAGCACCAATGGGCTCTCCTCTCTCACCGGTCTTGGCCAATATTTTCATGGAAGACTTCGAAACCAAAGCCTTAAACACCGCTCAACACAAACCCACCTGCTGGTTACGATACGTAGACGACACATTCGTCATCTGGCCACATGGCAAAAACCACCTGGACAACTTCCTAAACCATCTCAACAGCATACATCCCCAGATCCAGTTCACATTAGAAATCGAGAAAGACCTCTCACTCCCATTCTTAGACGTCCTTATCACCAAAAACTTAAGCAAAGGTTTCTCACACACAGTATACAGAAAACCAACCCACACAAATCGGTATCTAAAGGCCGATTCCCACCACCACCCAGCACAATTAAACTCAGTAATCCGTACCCTCGTAACACGTTCTCTCAGACTAACCGACAACCAAAACAGACAAAAAGAAATACATAAACTAACCGAAGCACTAACCCAAAATGGTTACAACAAACACCAGGTACTTAAACACATACACAATGCGGGAAAACCAAAACCACCAACACAAACTACAAGGGAACTTGAAGATCCAAACACACACAAGGCATTCCTCCCATACATAAAAGGCATAACAGATAAAATTGGCCGCATTCTCCAAAAGAAAGACATAAAACCCATTTTCACCACACACCAAAAACTATCAAACCTAATAAGAAACCCGAAAGACACCATTCCGAATGAATCCCCCGGGGTCTATGAAATACCTTGTGCAGAATGTCACCGGTCATACATAGGTCAAACCAACAGACGAATCAATTTTAGAATTTATGAACACAAAATAGCACTAAGGAAACTCGACCCGCAATCAGCCATCGTTAAACACCACAATGAAACTGGCCATACCATGAACTTCGACCAAAGCAAAACAATAGAATCAATAGACAACTTCCACACCCGCATCACACGAGAAGCCATAGAAATCCACAAAAGGCCAGAATGTCTAAACAAAAGAGACGATGCCCTTAACTTCCCGTCCACATGGAAACCTCTAATTCCAACGCTGAGAAAAAGACCACCCAGGCAGGTCAAAGACAAGGATCAAACACTTCACATTCCACACACACCCGTTAACCAATCAATTATCAAAACTTCTAACATTAAAAAAGGGATTACTACTAACAAAGGGACCTCCATTAGCAAGGTCATTAAACCTAACAAAGGGTCCCCTTCCACCACACTAATTAAGCAGTCCATTATGATTCAAAAAGGGATTACCACTCCGAAACCAATTAGCTCTAAAAATGGGTCAGGCAACAACAAAGGAATGACCATTAGTACCCCAATTAACTCAGGTATAAAAGCAGCAAACCCAACCGAGAAGGCTCAGTCGTCAGATAGCCAGCGAGCATTCAAGACCTCGAGCGCCACAGCAGTAAGACAAACCAAAACACAAATCACTTCGACCATCAACACGCAAACCGCCACCACACAACCCAACACATCTCAAAGACAAACACAAGCCTCGGAAACATCCGGCAATACATCGACTGGGGGAGTAGGCAGATTGAGGCCCCAAAGTCAACCTAAATCAAACACAGACACGATCACACATACACACACCCAATCCAAATCTCAGAAACAAACCCAATCTCCTAACACATCCACTAACCAAACCAATAACACATCGACTTGGGGAGGCAGACTGAGGCCCCGTAGTCAACCCAAACCGAACACAAACGCAATTACACACACTCAACCTTCCTCCTGCTCTCAGAGACCAAACCAAGCCTCTGAGGCATCCAAATTGACCTGGGGACCAGCAAGACTGCGACCCCGTAAACAATCCACCCCAACAATTCCCACCTAATTCCATACTCTTGAAAATGGCTCCAAAAGGAGAGCCGAAACGTCGAGTAAATCTCCACATCACACGCGACTCAACCCGAGAAAACTTATCTTCGCATATATATATATATATATATATATATATATATAAAACCGTTAGAATCATCATGAAATGAATAGTTAGTTATCTTTCTTTTTGTATATCATTATAGTAGTAGTAAAAGATAATAATAATTCTTGAACCCCTTCCCCCCCCTTCTCTAGCTATTCATTTAATTGAATAGGGACCGTGCGTCTAGACCTTTGCGCCAACTAGTGGCAATCATCTTAATTAGTTGGGGGATTTGTTAAATATTTAACATGTGATTTATTTTTGAATAATTATTAATTAAATATATTGAGATTATTTGAAGTTTGTCGACTTTAAGAAAAAATTGCTGTATCCGTGGCTGTAATAATACATCACATCAGAAACCTGGAATGGATGTGAAAGTGAAATTTTATAAATTTCCTGATACCCGAGTCGAAATCGAACGCCTGGTTTGAACCTTTTAGTCCTGAATTCCCTTGTTATTTGATAGGATGTTATTTATTTACAATTTTGTGAAAGCCTACTGATTCTACCAGGAGAATTAGAAGATTCAAACCAGTACTTGAACGCCTGGTTTGAACCTTTTAGTCCTCAATTCCTTTGTTATTTGATAGGATTAAAATTTGGTTAAAGCCTACTAAACCTACCAGGAGAATTAGAAGGTTCAAACCAGTATTTGAGTCAAAATTGAAAGCCTGGCTTGAGCCTACTAAACCTGCCAGGAGAATTAGAAGGTTCAAGCCAGTACTTGAACGCCTGGCCTGAACCTTGCAGTCTTCAATTGAGGACTAAAAGGTTCAAGCCAGGCGTTCGATTTTGACTCGGGAAGTACTGGTTTGAACCTTCTAATCCTCTCGGGTAAAAATTAAAAACAGTGCGATCTCAGCGCCAAAGCTTTAATAGATGACCACCTTTCATTTTCTTTAATTCCTTGGATATTTGGATTTATTATCGATAAAAAAGAAGTAAGTTTTAAGTTTTATTTTCATTTTTTTCCTTAATTTTCTTTATTATTATTAATTATTTTTATTTATTTAAGGGTCAACGTTATAAAAACAAGCCAAAACAAAATGATAAGGTTAGCTGTTATTTTTATTTTTATTTTTTTTTATTCTATTTAATTTTTTCAATTATATTCATTATAAATTTTAGTTGTAAAATCACATTGGCCTGAAGAAGCCACTTTAATTTTAATAAATGAATACAAGGAACATTGGCCATTCATGTCATTTTGAAAGGTAAGAAGACAAATTAAAAAAGATTATAAATTTATAAAATTAATTTATATATTTTTCACATTTCCAGAGAACTAAATGAAGTTCTTACTGAAAAGAAAAATATTTTTCCACATGTGATAGCTAATGGTATAGGCCTACACAGGGGCGCCGGAACGAATTTGAATCAGGGGGGGGGCAAAAAATTTTTTTTTAGAAAATTAAAATAATTTAATATGTTTAAATAGTATAAAACAAAAACAAATCTACTATAAAACTTTCAAAATTTTAAATAAAATCACAATTTTAATAAAATTAAAATTTTAAAAAATTTGGTAGTGATTTTTCAAAAATTTTTGGAAAAAATTTGGAAAAAAAATGAATTTCTTACTCTTTTAATTTAGAAGATTTTATTTTTCAAAAGTAAAAATATATCATTTTTAATAATAAATGAAATAAAAGAAGAAATTTTGCCCCCCTCTGCCCCCCCCTGTAGGATGCCAGGGGGGGGCAATGTACCCTTGCCCCCCCCAGTTCCGGCGCCTATGGGCCTACATATACAGTCAAGATAAAAATTAATGTGATTTATTTTAGAGATGGAAACTCATTTTTACATCCATATTTTCTTTAAAACAATTTCAGTAATGAATCTCCAGAAATATTGAAATCGACACGAAGAGCATTTGGAATTTTTAAAATTTTTCAAATATATGTTATCTTATTCTCAAATTAAAGAAAATTGATATTTAAACAAAAAATATTATTTTATTTAAAGATTAATTTGATTTTCCTTTTATTTAAGAATTTAATTGTAGCGAAATGAAGAGCAAAACGTGAAGATCCATCAAAATCTCGACATAGAATTTTTGACATGAATCCAATACTTTCTCTCTATATATATTAACATATATAGATGTAAGAGAAAGTAAAAAATTTCGAATGTGGAGTGCCAAGTTGTATAAATTAGCAAAGAGGTATGCTTGTTTTTTGGCATTGAGAAAAATAACTTTTAGAGTGTTTTCTTCAAATATTTCGATGGCATTTAATAGGACTTCTTCATCAGCGGTGAAGTGCTATTAAATGTCTTCGAAATATTTGAAGAAAACACTCTAAAAGTTATTTTTCTCATTGCCAAAAAACAAGCATACCTCTTTGCTAATCTAACAAAATTATCAGAACTTTTTTGTCACTCTGTATATATGTATATAAACAAATTTTAAATGAGAATTCATAGGCCTAAACTAGGATTCCAGCATTCAATACTGCTGGTCGTAATAGTAGATCTGGTAGACTTAAACTAGTATTTCGAATACCTGGTCTGAGTCTAAACATGTCAAAAAGGGACATAAGTAGACTTGTTAGAACCAAACCAGACTATCAAATTCCCATAGAAACCATGCTTTCAAATCCTAGTTTGATTCTGTTAAGTCTACTTAGACAACAATTAGATTCTGAAGTTTTGTAGACTCAAACCAGGCGTTCGATTTCGACTCGGGTAGCCACATGAAAATAGCAAAACGTAAACAGTGGATAAAAACAGTAAAATATTATGACTAAGTCCAAAATTAATTAAAAATATATTATATAATTAAAATGAATTTTGAGATTAAACTCGACGCATGTAAATAACTCATTTTGTTAACCAGGTTCTTAATATTTATGACATTTATTTCATAATAAAAACTTAACCTTAAAACTTTTTTCCATTTCAGAGAAAATCTAAAAGACTGGGTACCAAATCAAAATTCGAGAATTTGTAGTAATACTCATTTTATAAACAACGAAAAATCGGAACATCCGTCTTATATTCCCTCGATTGTTCCTGGAAGCGAAAATATTTTAAAAAAAATATACAATCCTTGTGACGTATCCGGCGATTAAAAATTCGTGAATTACTAAAAGCTGCTAGTACTAATAAATAATAAACTAATAAGTACTAATAAATCCTCTTTTTGGTCACAAAGACCAATTCACCCCGGAAGAAGTAGATGAAACATTGCTTCTGTAAGGATACATATTGAACGAATTAAGAACTTTAAAATTTTATCTAAAGTTCCAAATTCATTATTTCTTCATATTCATGAGAATTTGAATATAAAACGAATGATTTGGATTTAAATGTGACTTTGACGCTTATGACACTTTCAAAAGAATTTGTTTTTTCAACTACCGCATAGGCATGATTTGAGTTGAATATTTTTTTCTCTTTTTCATCATTGTGGCCGCGTATAATATTACTGACAACTAGTTGAAATCAGTATTTTATTATTTTTTCCATTTTTTAAAATATTTTATGTTGTTTGCAATGAATGTTTACATTCCACAAAGTTTGTCAAAAGAACACTAGACAGCGCTTACTTAGGCTATAGTGCTGCCTCTATGTTTCACGCACGATCCCTATTAGCATTATTCAAGTTTACAACAACAACAACAACAACAAACATAATAATATTCAAACTGTTTTAAAATTACTTCTTTTGCTATCTTGAGTTCTTAATAACCTAACCTTACCTACCATAACCTTCAATTGTCATTTTTGTCTTGGATTGTTTCGAATATATTTATAACGTTGATTCTTGAATAAATAAAAAAATAATAATAATAATAATAATAAAGGAAATTAATAAAAATAAAGCATAAAACTCACTAATCTTTTTTTAATCGAAGTAAATTGAGAAAAAATGACGGCATAACGTGGTCACCTACCGAAGTTTTGGCGCTAAGATCGCCCTGCACAATTCACACCGATTTGGTCAAATTATGCAGCAAAATCTTCATTTTCTGACTTAACAAACGAGCAGAGTGCAAATTAAGGCCGTTTCACAGGTTACATTGCATGCGATATGACGTCACTGCAAGCAAAGCCAGCAGTGTGATGCAATCACACGAGACATGCAGCCAGGGAATAAAACTTGAGCTGTCAAAAATTAATATATTCACACATCTCAAAGGGAGGGGCTTATTCAAACTTAGTGAGTTTGGAATTCTAAGGTTGGCGGAAATGGCCGAATGTTACCCTCTGGTGGTCGTCTTTTTTTTATATAAAATATTTCAATAAAACGTAAGCTGTCAAAATCAAATAACCTCACTTTTTGGTTAAAGTCAGCCATGTTGGATGACGTGAAAAATCCGACTCTGTGATTGGTCGATGCATGGGTTTGGAAAAAAGGCATGCAAAAAAAAATAGAAATCAGCCAAAAACCCATCCAATCAGACGCCAGGATCATACATGACGTCATATCGCATGTGATATGACAAGAAAACCCTTCGTGTGAAGCGGCCTTAATACTAGCGTCCAAAAAGAATGCAGGGCAAAATGTGTAAACGAACAGACCTATTAACACAAAAAATCTTGTGTGATAAGCACAGAACACAACAAAATAAAATATTATACCCAGAGATTGCAGTGTGTCTGTCTGTTATGCAAGAATATTTTTTTATTTCTCTCAAGTCCCTCGGTCGCTCATAAACATTCAATTAGAATTTAATTCATAACTGAAGGATGATAATTTGTCGTTCATTAATATCAAAAAGATTCGTTCGTTCTTTTATCTATGCAAATTAAACTTGTTAATGAATGAAAGAGGAGATTTTATTTCTCTTTTAATCTTATTTTTTTTTATTATTAAATTCATGGGAATCGAACTCCGGAAACTCTCAGCACAAAAAAAAAAAAAATAACGTTAGTTGAATTGAAATTAAATGAAAAAGACTTGATCCAGGGGATGCTGGTTCTTATTAATCGGTGAGAAATCCCAATTTATACAGAATTTTTGACGCGAGGTCTTGAATAGCATTATTAATTTTTTTTACTACAAGCCGCGACGCCCGCTTTCGGCGGACCCTCGTCTTTTCTTCTTAATTATTAGGCCTATTAGCCTTCGGGCTTGGTGTATGGGTTAGCGTGCTAACCTCTACATTAAGCCCCGAGGTGCTAGTGTCAAAAAAAACCTAGCCCGCTACACCAGCGAGCCAAAAAAAAAAAAAAAAATCTGGTGTGACTGGCGCACAGCACACAACTTTCTCTTACCTTCGGTAATCGAAAGTTGTGTACTGTGCTTGTCACACCAGATTTTTTGTGTCGACATGTATTTAGTTTCCGACAGTAGGGTACATTCGATTTTCAAGATGTAAAATTTATAAGTATGGAAAAATATTTATATTTTGTTACCATGGCAACCATTTCTCCTATATTTTCTATGGAGTACAAGAGTAAAGTGGTCTTCAGAAGATTTCAATCACAAAATAAGAATATACATTTTAAAGAGAATATAAAAAATAATTGATTTTTAAATTTTAAAAAAAATCGTTGGAGCAAATTTTGAGAAAATCGAAAAAAACTGAAAAAGTGCATCAGTAAAGTACTAGTACTCTTTGGCCGATTTTGTTCAAAATCTTCGTGTCACGTCCCATGGGGGTGCCTAACTTAAATATAAAATTTCAACTTCCTAGCTCTTTTCGTTCATGAGATATTTTGTTCACAGACACACACACACACAGACACACAGACAGACCATGTCGCGAAAACCACTTTTTTGGATTCAGGGGACCTCAAAACGTGAAGATCCATCAAAATCTCGACATCGAATTTTTGACATGAATCCAATACTTTCTCTCTCTATATATTAACATATATATAGAGGTAAGAGAAAGTAAAAATATTATTATTCCATTCCAATCTAGTGCCTGCTTGAGGATTTGTTTACATTCATGGAATACACAAATGAAAAGAATACATAAATATTTCTCTATACATTTCCTATGGGAGAAATCGTAACTTTAAGAATTAATAACTCAAAAAGTTATAGGAATTTCGGGATGAAAATAATTTTCCTGTAATCCCGAGAAGGTCCTCTTTTTGCATATAAAATTTTATTTCAAAATTCCAACGGGAAGTTGGTCAAATAGAGTGTGGCAGACAGACAGACAGACGGACATTAGCGAATTATATATATAGATACTTTATAGGCATATTTTAAACATATATAGGCAGTGGCGCATTTGGAGGGGGAGGGCGTTTGCCCCCCCCTCTCCAATGGCTCTGATTTTTATAAAATTTTATATTATTCTAAATAAAATATTTCAGAATATATCCACGAGTATTTAAACTGCACAAAATTAAACAATCAAATTAAATTAAATATCTTTTGACCAAATTTGAGTACCTATTTGTAAGTAAATTAAAAAAAAATACCCCCCCCCAAGAAAAAGTTTAAATGACGCCACTGTATGTAGGTAAGCAAAAGTAAAAAAAAAAATCTGGTGTGACTGGCGCACAGCACACAACTTTCTCTTACCTTCGGTAATCGAAAGTTGTGTACTGTGCTTGTCACACCAGATTTTTTGTGTCGACATATATTTAGTTCCCGACAGTACGGAACATTTGAATTCAGATGTAAAATTTATAAGTATGGGAAAATATTTATATTTTGTTACCATGGCAACCATTTCTCCTATCTTCCCTATGAAACACAAGAGTAAAGTGTGCTTCAAACAATTTTGAGGACAAAACGAGAATATACATTTGAAAGAGCATCTAAAAAATAATTGATTTTTGAATTTTAATCAAAATCGTTAGAGCGAATTTTGAGAAAATCGAAAAAAACTGAAAAAGTACATCAGTAAAGTACTAGTACTCTTTGGCCGATTTTGATTAAAAGCTTATTTTTCCGGTGCCGGGGGGTGTTTAACTTATATATAAAATTTCAGCCTCATAGCTCAATTCCTTCATGCTTAAAATTGAACACAGACACACCCACACACCCACCCACCCACCCACACACCCACCCACCCACCCACCCACAGACAGACCATGTCGCGAAAACCACTTTTTTGGATTCAGGGGACCTCAAAACGTGAAGATCCATCAAAATCTCGACATCGAATTTTTGACATGAATCCAATACTTTCTCTCTATATATATATTACATATATACATAGGTAAGAGAAAGTAAAAATCATTGTGTGGTTTTATGAAAGCACGATGCAAGTGAAACTTTTTCGGATCGTAGGCGTTTAACTGAAAATTTTCAGAAAATTATGCAATTAAGGGTATTAAAATCGCGTTTTCTTAATAATTGGAAAATGGGAAATCAATAGACGCATGTTAAAAACTGAGAACAATATTTATTTAGTAATTGAATCATTTTAAATTATTATAAAAAATTATATTTTATCAATTTAAAAATTGAATAATTAAATCTCACAATTATTTTTTTATAATTCGTCATATATATTAAGAAATTTTCGTATTTTTGTCGTCACGGCTTGTGACGTCATGGCTTGTAGCGTCACGGCCTCTGACGTCACGGCTTGTAATGCGACATGCTGATAGAGGAACGAAAAAATTTGTGTCGATCAAAATAAAGTTTCACTTTAAAAAAGAATGAATATCTATTTGATTTAAACTTTCTACCGTAGGCTCTATTTGTAACATTATGTATATATGAAAGATAAAATACACTAGGTTATATGTTTCAAGGCTTTTTTTATTAATTTAAATTAATAAAAAACCTAGTGTATTTTAACTTTCATATATAATATCTATTTAACGAACAAATCGAGAGAACAAGAGAGAGAGGAGAGATTCTCTCTCCCGGCGTTCAATTCTATTCATTGCACTGGACCACAACCCTTTTCCGCGCCCAAAGGAATTTCAACCACACCTTATTACTGACAACTAAGTATTCGTTTACAACGAGAGAACGAGAATAAAAAAAAAGCATTTTTTTTTCCGTTCAATAATAAAAATTCTCCGACTAATTGGTCCTAAGTTTTTTTTTTTTTCCAATTTCGTAAGCTTAACGAGAACATGCCCTGTTTTTGTCTCTGAGAAGACACCCGTATCATTCGTTTGCGCTGCCCTCATTTGTATCTGAATACATTTAACGTATTTTTATTTTTTATTTATTAATATATAGGGCACTAGCCGCGCAGCCCCCTTTCGGCGGACGCCTGTTTTTCCTTAATCCCGTGTCCCTGTCAATTTGTTTCATACAATTGACAATAAACTGGCTTGAAATTTTTGATGTTTATCAATCAAGATTCGATTTTAAATAACGCCAACGTTTCGGTCGTCGCCATTGACGACCTTCATCAGAGCAAATATTGTTATATATACACGATATTACTCAAATATACAATTTCTATTTTCTTTAATATGTGCAAAAATTGATCAGTAAATCAGAGACACCGAACAAGCATAGGTAATAATAATTTTTTTTTTTTTTACATTTTGTTTATGATTGCAATACCTTAGATCGTGTATATTTAACAATATTTGTGCCCTGATGAAGGTTGTGATTGGCGACCGAAACGTCTGCAAAAAAATTTTTGTTGTTGCAACTTCCTTTATAACCTAATTATCATTGAATTTATTAGTAAAAGAAATTGTTTTATTTATAGGTATATTTAATAAAAACACCTGTCTATCCTCAATTCAAAAAAAAAAATTTTAAATATTTTTCGAGATCTATCGAGATAATAGTATTCAAACGGAATTAACTAGTCATAGATATATTTAACAAGTATGTGAGTGTTGTTTACTGACGAGGCCAAACATCCCATGGCCCCCGGGAATCGAGCCCGGGATCTCCAGCCTTTCCGGGGCATAGGCGTTTGGCCTCACTCTTTTATATATTTTTACTTTTTTGCTCTCGTTTTAGAAGAAGATCCAAATGAAAAATTCACCTTTTTTTTTTTTACTTTTTACAAAGGGCACCCTTCGGTAAGAGAAAGTTGTGCACCGTGCTGGTCACACCAGATTTTTTGTGTCGAAATATATTTAGTTTTCCATAGCACCTTAGTTTCAAACTTGACCACTTGCAAATTAAAAAAAAAAAAAAATACTTTCTATATATTTCAATATAGGTAAGAGAAAGAAAAAATTTTTTGAAGTCAAGCAAAAGACGCTGTCACGTTAAAAAGCCACCGGCTGTGTAGAAGACACAGTCAACACCTAATCGTCACGAAATTTTGTTAGCAAACCTCCAAAAAATGGAAGAAATCAAAGCTACCCCCACAACTTTCCCCTCTAGCACAATTTCACTGGATTTTTTTTTCAAAATGAAAATACGTCAGGCAAATTTGATATGCATACGAAATAGCTAAAAAAAAAAATGCAATATCATCATCGATTTACTCTCTTTAATAAAAGACATTGTTATTAAATGTGAAATTGTTTAGCAAGCACAAAACTTGTCAATTTTACTTTTTATTTTTAAATAGAGTAAATTCATTTCTCTCTCTTTATTTTTACTCTGTCTATTTATGATAATGCATTCAATTGATTATTTTGTTTTTGCATCACGTGACTCCCCCCTCCTCAGGTCATCAAAATCATAAATGTAATGGAATAAATAAAATAGAACCTATTTAGAGATGCTCTTCGTCCTTTGCTCCAACGTTCGTTCTAAATAGTCTTTAAACCAGAGTTGGGTTTTTTACTTGATTTAAGGCAATTTTTTTACGTGTTTAATAACACTGTGCGGCAAGGAAAAAAGCCCCGAGATAATTCCTTCAGATTCTTAAGTAAAATGACCTCCTGAATCCAAATATGACCTCCGTTTTCTCCCACCACGTACCGTTTTCGGGGGGGGGGGGAGCCCCTACTTATTTCCACCCCTTTTCGTTAATTATAGGGCCTTGAATCAAATTTAAAGGGATGAAAAGGAATATTTTAGCCTTAACATTTCTTCAGAAGGTCTAGAGAAGGGAAAAGTTGAAAAACATTAACATTTGGATCCAAGGGGGGGGATGTGGGGGAGGATTTTGTCCCTTAAAATACAAAAAAATCATTAAGAATGATCTATTTTTTCTGATTTTTTCACAATTTTTTCACTGATTTTCTACATATTCCAACGGACAGACCCACCCACACCCTTCCTTAAACATCCCTCAACAAAAAAGAAAAATATATAGGATAAAGAGGGTGGGGTGTGAGCGATTCCAAAGCCCTTGCAAGAAGAATTTTTTTCAATTATTGACAAGAAATAATTTCTACCCCTTTAGATAAAATATGGAAATATTGAAATGACCTCCGATAGGGATGAAACTTAAAATTTATATGTATTCTAACTATCTGCATAATTTGACGGGGTATCGCGTTAAAAATAATTTGAACATTCTAAATAAAAGCCGTTTTAGAGCACTTTTTCTATTAAAATCTATTTTTCTCTATATCTCTAAAACTGTGCCTGATGGGGCAAAACTGAAATGATATTTGAATTCAGCATGAAAAATACTTCTAGAATTTCATATCTTTGTTCTTGTGAAAGAAAAAAAAGTTCATTTTTGTCGACTAGTGTTATTATAGATATTTATCTGACGAGTGAGGAAGTGATGTTATGTTAATAAATACTAAAATGAAATTAAGATCACTAATTCGACGACCCAGGCACATAAATCTTCATTTTTTCATTCCTGATGTCTCCATGTTCTGATGAAGGGCGCGATTTGCGTTCGAAACGTTGATGATTGAAATAAAAAGATTGAATTGGATTAACTTAAAATTTTTCGTCTCCGCCATTCTGCATACTTATAAAATACTTTAAGTTTAAAAATGATCTGCAAAAATCAGAGATTTCTAACTTTTTCCAAAAAAATCGATTAAATTCTTGGTTGAGAAATCAAATATACAAATATTCGATAATCATTATTCGTTTTAAATAACGTCTTTCTGAGTTTTCTAATTTATTTTCCCGGCCGAGGGAGGGTAAAAAGACAAAAGAAAGAGCAAATTAACACGAGTGTCATTAAAATAATTTCCACTTGTGGTTGAATGTTTTCTCGTTAACTGCTAAATGCTTTCAAGAAAACGATTCCTTTTTTTTTTACTTTTTTTTAATGCTTAATAATCATCTCTTAAAAGGTGCATTGTGCATGAAAAATAATAAAAATGTTTTTCTTTATTTAAAAAAATCTGGTGTGACTGGCCGCACCAGAGTTTCTTGTGTCGACATATGTTTAGTATCCGGCGATAAACTAAAATTCAAGATGTAAATTTATTTATATTTTGTTACTATGGCAAGGAGACCCCATTTTGAATCGAAATTAACATGCAAATCCCCATATGGGGATTTAACTTTGGCTCTAGGGAAGGAAAGTGAATTTGAAAAATCTGAAGTACATCAGCAAAGTGTACTTAAAACGATGATGAAAATGCTGGAGGTATTTTTAGGGCAAATTTTAATACAGTCGACGTTTCGGGGGACTCAACGCCTCCCTTCATCAGGACTCTAAACATTCAAAAACATATAGCTTGAATGAATAATTCTTACTTTCTCCTCTTTTCTTCTTTTTTTTTCCTTTGTCACATACATTCTTACAATGTGGTTTTAAATAATGGACCCTCACTGGTTTATTTGAAATCACATTATTTAAAACCACAATGTAAGTAGCAAACTATTGTTGTAGTCAGGGGCGGATATAAGAGGGATCGAGGGGGCCCGGGCCCCTCCAAAATTTTCCAAATACTTATCCATATATAGGGATAGAGAGACAATAGAGGGTCTCGCCCCCCCCCCCTCCCCCGAAATGTTTGCTCGGCCCTGCAGCACGAAGATTTAGGTTCCGCAAAAGAGGGAAAATTTTTGTGTCCCTAAAAAAAAGGTAAAATGATTTTCACGGAAGGGAAAAAAATTTCCCGCAAGGCGGAAAAAAAACTCGCAGAAAAATTTTTGAGTTCAGGCTCCCCCTCCGATAAAAATTTCTATATACGCCCCTGGTTGTAGTCACACCAGATTTTTTTCCTATGAAGTACAAGAGTAAAGTGGTCTTCAAAAGATTTCAATGGAAAAATGAGAATATACAATTTAAAGAGCATCTAAAAAATAATTGATTTTTGAACTTTAATCAAAATCGTTGGAGTCAATTTTGAGAAAATCGAAAAAAAACTGAAAAAGTGTATCAGTCAAGTACTAGTAATCTTTGGTCGATTTTGTTCAAAAGTTTCGTTTAACGCCCCAGGGGGGTGCCTAACTTAAATATAAACTTTCAACCGCTTAGCTCAATTCCTTCTCTCTTAAAACGAATTAGTAGAATTTTTACTTATTCAAACAGTAGGTAAGAAAATTACATCAAATTTAGTCATTTTGAGTAGAATCTACTAATATATTTAGTAAATTTATTGGTTACTTTTAGATTAGTTATTTTTTACTAATTCAAAAAGTAGTTCATTCAATTCCGGCTGTCTGAGAAGCCAACATGGCCGACCAGCTGTTTGATCGGTTCCTTAATAAAGACATTTTTGGCAATATAAGGCTTTATTTAAGTAATAATAATACAAATCAATAATAATATTGAGATAACTTGTATTTTTTGTTAAAAATTGCAGGAAATATATGTTAAGTCAAAACAACAAATAGATTCCAAATTTTTTTAAATTAATAAAATATTATTTTTTAAATAGTCATTAAGAAATATTTTTACTTAAAATTTAGTAAATATATTTCTTGATATAACGATAATTAGTTTTATTAAGTTTATTTAGAAATAAATTGCTGGGAAGGAATATAGTAACATTCAAGTAAACATACATTGTTAACATCAGCGACATACTTATATACCAAATAACAGAGAAGTAAGAGAAAGTCAAGTATAAGTGGGTTCGGCTAGAACTCGAGTCAGTAAACAGAAGTCAGGTGTGCCTGTGTCATCGCACCTTATTTCATATATCTTAAACGTTTCTTTTTTTTGGTCATTATTTTTTTAAAAATTCACTTATTCAATTAGTGAATTTTTCATATTAATAATTTTTACTAATTGAAAAAGTGGATATCCACTATTTACGGGTGGTCTACTTTGCACATCTTAAAAAAGTGACTATTCACTATGAATTAGTAGTTTTTTTACTAATTCGTTTTTAGAGAGTTCATGCTTAAAATTGAACACAGACAGACAGACCATGTCTCGAAAACCAGGGATCTACCAAAATTACGACATCGAATTTTTGACATGAATCCAATACTTTCTCTCTCTATATATATAGTCTATTACATATTACATATATACATAGTTAAGAGACACATTCGCATAAACGGAGCACTCAAGAGAACAACGAAGAAATCATGAGAATAAGAATTTATATAATCAACCCTGAAGATGGTCTAGACATGGGGACGAAACATCAGGCTCCCGAAAGTCATGGAGCTTTTTTTGACTCCGCCTACTTGAAGAGAAAATCAAGAAATGAGTGCTGAAAACGCAACAGCAAATCTGTTCTCCTGTCCTATTAATTAAGAACTCAAAGTCAAATTCGGCCAAAGAGCAATTAAAGAAAGCAAAGGGAAATTATAATAATTCCAAACAGGTGTAGTAGCCTCTACGTCCCCCAGAGGATTTTTTCAGATAGAAAGTTTCTCTCAGCTGGTCTCAAAGGGGAGCGAGAGAGATGGCTGGCAAGAGATAAAATCCGTTAATGGGGATCAACGCACAGGCACAGCCTGTAATCATATCTAATTTGAGGGAAAACAAAAGAAAGGGGTGACTGACTTGCAAAAATGCGGCTGGCGTGACTTGACGCACAACAGATTTTAAGAGAAAGTATTAAATATGGGGAATCACTTCCCCCGAGACTTTCTCGTATATTCTTTTGAAATTATGTCTGGGTGTATGTGTGTGTGTGTGGAACACGATTGCTTAAAAACCAAAGCAGCTAGATTAATAATTCTGGTGTGACTGGCGCACAGCACACAACTTTCTCTTACCTTCGGTAATCGAAAGTTGTGTACTGTGCTTGTCACACCAGATTTTTTGTGTCGACATGTATTTAGTTTCCGACAGTACGGTTCATTCGATTTTTAAGATGTACAATTTATAAGTATGGGAAAATATTTATATTTTGTTACCATGGCAACCATTTCTCCTATCTTTTCTATGGAGAACAAGAGTAAAGTGGTCTTCAGAAGATTTCAATCCCAAAATGAGAATATACATTTTAAAGAGAATCTAAAAAATAATTGATTTTTGAATTAAAAAAAAAATCGTTGGAGCAAATTTAGAGAAAATCGAAAAAAACTGAAAAAGTACATCAGTAAAGTACTAGTACTCTTTGGCCGATTTTGTTCAAAAGCTTCGTGTCACGTCCCAGGGAGGTGCCGAACTTAAATATAAAATTTCAACCTCCTAGCTCTTTCCGTTCTTGAGATATTTTGTTCAGACAGACAGACCATGTCGCGAAAACCACTTTTTTAGATTCAGGGGACCTCAAAACGTGTATATCCATCAAAATCTCGACATCGAATTTTTGACATGAATCCAATACTTTCTCTCTATATATATATATTACATATATACATAGGTAAGAGAAAGTAAAAAGTTTTTTCGAAAATTTTGAAATTTTCAATTTCTTTGTTATACTCAATTTTAAAAAGTTTTTATTCTTTGATATTTTTCCGAAAACTGAATAGTTGTTGAAATAATCACAGAAAAAAGGTCATTTTTCGTTAATTATGGAAAGAAAAATCAAAACAAAATCAGACAGGTGTCATTAAAAAACTTGTAAATATAAACCGATTAAATATTTATTAATTCATATATCCGAAAAATAAGGGTGTGCCGCCGGGAGTCGAACCACGGATCCTCCGATTTGTGCCCTACCACTGGACCCCAGCACGTTATTCGGATATATGAAGTTCACTTATGAACTCAGTTGGAAAGCAAATTTAGTCATCAGGAGAAATGGACCCATGAACGGCGCCACAAATTTCCCCCTCGATCAGGTGCAATCCAGATGGAATAATTGAGGAGACCTCAATTTTAATTAATTAATAAATAAGAAATTATATATAATATTTAAGATATTATATATATCGTGTATATGAGCCGCGAAATTTATACAATTAAATATTTATTAATTCATATATCCGAAAAATCCATTTCTTCTGATGACTAAATTTGCTTTCCAACTGAGTTCATAAGTGAACTTCATATATCCGAATGACGTGCTGTGGTCCAGTGGTAGGGCACTCTGAGTACAAATCGGAGGATCCGTGGTTCGACCCTTATTTTTTCGGATATATGAATTAATAAATATTTAATCGGTTTATATTTACAAGTTTTTTAATGACACCTGTATGATTTTGTTTTGATTTTTCTTTCCAAAATTAACAAAAACTGACCTTTTTTTTTGTGATTATTTCAAAAACTATTCAGTTTTCGGAAAAATATCAAAGAATAAAAACTTTTTAAAATTGAGTATAACAAAGAAATTGAAAATTTCGAAATTACTGAAAAAAACTTTTCAAGTAAAGTACTACTTCCAAGTGACGTATTTACTCCAAAAGTTGATAGAAATCTACAATGTGAGTGTAAGGAGCATATACCAAATTTCATCCATCTAGCTGCTTTGGTTTTTAAGCATTCGTGTTTACACACATAAACACACACACACAGACATAATGCCAAAAATGGTATTTTTGGACTCAGGGAGGTCTAAAACGTGGAGAAACCTCAAAATCTCGAAGTCGAATTTTTTACGATTCCAATACTTTCTCTATACGAGAAAGTAAAAAGCCTAAGAGAGAAGGCCAGGCAAGTTTTGATTAAATTGAAATTCCAAGCTTTTTGAAGATGACAAAAGGAAGGACAGCCGCAGCAAAGAATATTCAAAATTCCAAAAGATTCAAAAAAAAAAAAACTTGGGCTTTATAGAAAAGCAAAAAGAACAGCAACCCAAATTTGGATCGGTGACCATTTCTTTCTTTCTTTTGTCAAACCAAGTAAATAACGCGTCTTTTTTTTTTAATTCATTTTAACATGACTTTGCACTCAGGCCAACGCTGATTTCGAAAATATTATTATTAGACAAATAAAGGCTTTGCTTTGATTGATTTTATTAAGAAATTTGAAATTGGAATGGTGTACTTTCATTTAGCCTACTAGTTGCGTGGCCCGCCTCCCCCCTCCCCATTAAAGCCGAAAGACTAAATAATTTGTATTATTTATTTTGTATTCCTAGACACTCTAAAATGAGTTTTTTTATTAGTCTAAAAAACTCCTTCGTTAAATTATCTTCATATTGAAAAAGGCCTATAAAAATCCGCTAGGCCACTAGTTTCTGAATAAATGCATAATAAAGAAAAAATGTGAAATTAAATCTCATAATTATTATTCTATAATTAATTATATAAAATAGTAAATTTTAATTTTATTAATTATAAAAGAGAGGTCGAGGGTGAAGAGATGGAGAAAAGAGGAGACCAGTGATTTTTGGGGAGTAGAGAGGTGAAGGGCCTCCCGCTCCCAACATAGGGAACACCGGGCTGATGGCTCTAGAGCTAGATACCGGTACTTGGGTTTGGTGCGTGCCTCCGTGCACGATGCACCAGGGGTAAATAACCGGGGAATGTTTTTTTTTTTGTAGGCTATTGAGGGTTTTTATGCCATAATTTAAGGCTTTTCCCCCAAATAAAAAAAAAATTTATTAATTATAAAGAGGAGAATGAAGGTTGACTAGGGACTGATTTTTGGGGAGTAGAGATGTGAAGGGCCTCTCACTCCCAAAATTGGAACCGGGTTGTTGGGTTGGTGCGTGCCCGATGCACTAGGGATAAATAAACGGGGAATGTTTTTTTTTTTTTTGTAGGCTATTGAGGGTTTTTATGCCATAATTTAAGGCTTTTCCCCCAAATAAAAAAAAAAAAAAAATTATTAATTATAAAAGAAATATGAAATAAAAACTGTTAAATTAAAATTTATAAATTATAAGGGGCTCGCTGGTGTAGCGGGCTAGGGTGTTGGCCTTCTACAAAGAAGATCCCTGTTCAAACCCTGGGCGTGAGGGATTTTTTCATTAAATTAAAATATTCATTTATTATAAGCAAATCCTCAAGCAGGCACTGGATTGGAATATAGGATCTTACCACAATAGCCCCCAGACAAGGAGGAGAGAGAGTTACTGTGACATCCCGTCCTGTGGAAGGGACGTAAAGAAGGTTCCCTCTCAGTGAGGCAATCTTCGAAAGGAGTCAATGCTGAGGGAGTCCCTCCTCAACTAGGACATCCTCCATAGCATAGAAGAGGTTGGATAAAAGGGAACGGGTGAACCAGAAATAAGGATTATTTCACTAGCTAGACGAAAGCAGGAGGAGTTAGAGATAAACTGAGAAACTAGTGAACGGATTTTCATAGAGTTTTCTTTTTTATTTGTGGAAGATTTTCTATGGTGTGATTTTATTACTTCAGATTAGGAGTAGAGAACCCCCTTTTCAGGGATGGATCTCATTTTAGTAATAAACTAAAAAGAGTCATTTTTTTTCTGAGTGTAGAGAATTTTTAGCAGAGGGGTGAATATGAATAAATTTTGTAGAGAAACTCCATGACGTGGAAGACATATTAATTTCGAAATTAAATAAATAATAGAATATCGCTTGTGCTCCCCTCTAAAAGGTGTTTTAATAAAATTTGAGTTATTCTCAAGAACAACTTTAAATGGAATTAAAGATGCTCTGATTTTATTCTTTGTTTTGAACAACTTTTGTTAAAAAAATTTTAATACATACATGAATAGATTAATTTTGATGGATGAGAAGAAAATTTCTCTTTATTATTATTATGATCAAGAAAAGAAAAAAAAAAAGAAAAAACCTCCCTTGAGATCGTGTCTAATTTGAAAATTTTTTGTTGCTTGAGCAGGCAGGCGGGAGGGCGGGAGGGCGAAGCGATTATCCCGCCCTAAAGCCAGCCTAACCTGGCTTGGCTTTGGCTTTCCCTTGTTTATCTTCCAAGCTCTTTCTTATAACCTTGACTCGGATTATTAAGCACGTAGGTTTTTTTTTCTTTCTTTCTTTTATTTTCAAGTGGAGAGAATAGGCTTTAGGCTTAAGAACCCTATCGAGCGAGGCTGGGCGGCTAGGAACGAGTGAGCGAGAGAGAGAGAGAGAGAGAGAGACTGGACAACGCCGCCCCTCCCCTCCCCACCCTTTGAAGGGTGTGCAGTGGCGTAGCGATTCAAGAGACGAAGAGATTATTCTTTTTATATTTATTCAAAAATCAGAGAACAGAACGAACTTCTCTGTTTTTTAAATTCGATAACAAAATTTTGATTGAAATACACGTTTAGAGTTTTATTAATAAAATTAATTTTAAAAAATTATATCAAATAATGCTTTCAAAAAAATTCTCTTCAAAGATTTCTACTTTATTTTATTTAAATTAAACACATTTCTATGAAGTTTACGGAGAGACACACCTCAAACCATATGTGAATTTACATTATTTCCTATTTCCAACTCCTTCCCAATCTAGCTAATGAACTTTAAACAGATTTTAGAATTAATTAATAAAGATTAATTGAATATAGGGTAATTAATTTAATATTAAATGAAAAAGTTTTTATTTTATCCCGTCTTTAACGAGATAAATCATATTCGATTGATAATAAATCTTAAATCTGTTTAAATCTCCCATGGTCGCCATTGATAAAATAAAAATAAAAATAAAAATTATTTGCCTGAGTTTTTCTGGTGATAAGAAATTCGTATTGCTTCGTTCAAAATAAAGATGGATTGGAAAAATAACAAGAACTTGAGCTTGAGAAAAAAGTAGAAATTATAACAATGAGAAAAAATGAATTATTTATTTAATTAATTCATTATTAAAGTGGATAAATTCCTTTAGTCAAAAGTCTGCTCGGAGTAATTAAAATTAAATTAAAATAATGAATGAATTTCCCTACCCCCCCCCCAACCTCGAACCCTTTTTATATTATAAATAAATATTCGGAAAAAAATATAAATCAATTACGGACCACAAAAATTAAAATTTGATCTCCGATTTTTAATGAGATAGAAAAATTAATAAACAATTTTTGATTAATTTTATTTGACAATTCAATTCCAAAAATACGTAGCCTATTTATTCAAAATGGCTATTATGTACATTCTAGATCCCTTTGAACTCCTTCGTTTTTAACCTCTCAATTTAAATTCATTTATAAAATTCAATTTAGATAAATTTAATTATTATTATTTATCCAACATTTATTTCAATAATAAAAAAATAAATAATAAATATGAAATATGATATTTTTCAATCAAAAAGAACAGGAAATAATTAAAAAGACAAATGGGCGAACTTTCCTATACTATCAAATTATGTTTTTTTAAGACTTTAAGGGTTCATAGGCAAAAAAAAAACATAAATATTTATTCTACTAAATTTTTATGAGCTTTTTATTACATAAATAAAAAATAATGTATGAATATTAATTAAAAAAGTGAAATGATCTCAGGGGGGGAGCCACGTGTCGTCAGAGATGAGAGATCGAATCAATAGCGTGTTTAGAGTCGGATGAATGCAAACACTTGTTGGTTGCTTCTAATGGGCTCAAAAGACAAGTCAGGGATCTCATCTTTCGTTGGGGAAGAAAATAACGCTAGATATCGAAATTTGATATATATAAATATGAGGGGATTGATAGAGTCAATTAAATTCACGACATTCTTCATTGAAATAATAAATAAATAATGAGAATTGTCGACTTGAGAGAGCAGGTAGTTTATAGAGGGGAGAACTTTGAACTTTCAATTCTAAAATTACAAAGGGGCCTCTCCGAATTTGAAGTGAAATTATGCACTCTTATTGAGGACTGCAATTCCTAAGAGGTTGCTTATATTGTTGAAACGCTCAAGAGCAGTACGTAACTACCACTTGCCGGCAAATGAAAATACAAGTATAAAAAAAAATATTTACATTGGCGAATGGCTTAGAGCTAATGGCCGAAAAGTAAATAATTTAAAAAAAAAAACAATTAGTTCGAATTATGCCTACGGGTAAATCCGCCACTACATTAATGAGGACAATCCTACCAAGATAGAGAAGATATGTCTGGATATATAAACGATCAAGGGAATAAAGCGATTCTAAAATGTAGACGTTTCGGCCTTCTTCAGAGACGCCTTATGTAAAAATCAATCCTGAGCAAGACCGAAACGTCGACAATTTATAATTATATTCTATTGTAATAGGCTATGTTCAATCACTAATCGCTGCATCCAATTATCCAAACAAGGAGTCCCCCCCTCGCCCCCCTCAAATGAATTTATCCATTCAACTTGTAGTTTGTATTTTATTCCACCTCACGAGAGTGGAAAAGAAAGAGAGAGACGGAATAATAATAATAAATTTTTTAAAAGCATTTCCTAAATTGAAAAGACACAAAATTTAAATTCTAAATACTACACTAAAAACAAGTTTTTTTTTTTTTTTTGTTATTCTCTCTCTCTCTCTTTGTATGTTCAAAGTCTTATAATTTGAAGGACATTATGAAAATTCTATCGCGTGGGGTGGGAAGATTGTTTAGAGATAAATAATGACATCATTCACTCAATATAAATTGCATCACAATTTGTATTTGAATTTCTTGAAATATCGTTTGATTTAAGCTAGCATTCGACTTTATTATTTTTTTACAACCCCTTCCTTCATCTCAGGGGCCGGGACCCCCCCCCCCCGAAATTTTCTAAATCCATATATGCATATATACATATAGGGATATAGACAGTAGCGTAACTAGGTGGGGACGAAGGGGGGCGCTCGCCCCCTCCGCCCCAGGCGCTTCAAGCATTTGGCGCCCCTCAATACCGACATAGGCGCCCTAAGGCATCTAAAATATAGCCCAGGAACGGTGATTTTATCATATTCTTTTCATAAATTGTCCAAAAAATTGATAGTTTTCTTTTAAATTATATTACAATTTAAACAAACGGCGCCCTAGTTAATCTTCGCCCCCTCTGCCCTCAAAGGCTAGTTACACTGGATATGGAGACAATAATGCCCCCCCCCCCCCGAAAAATTTGCTTGGCCCCGCAGCATGAAAATTAAGGTACCACAAAAGAGGGATTGTACCGCGGACGGGCAAAATTCCGTGTCTCTAAAAAAAAGGCAAAATATTTTTATGAACGGGGAAAATTTTCCGGTTCCGCGAAAGAGGGGAATGTCCCGTGAATGGCACATGAAAATAATTTGGTTCCGAGGGTGGGAAAAATTTTGCTTCTCTAAAAAAAAAAAAGGTAAAATATTTTTACGGGCGGGAAAAAATTTTGGGTTCCACAAAATCCTCGAAATCAAAATTTTTCGCAGGGCGGAAAACTTTGGTTCAGCGAAAAAAAAAATTTTTGAGATCAGCCCCCCCCCCGGAAAAAATTTTTTATATACGCCCCTGCTTCATCTAACATTGTGAGTTTTTCGGCGGGCTTCGCGTCTAGGCAGGGGCGCTACGCCCCCCTGGACCCTCCGCCAGTGCCTGCAACGGACCCTCGCCTTTTCTTAATTATGAAAAGAAAATTATTATTATTCGATTCCAATCCAGTGCCTGCTTGAGGATTTGTTTACCTTCATAGAATACACAACTGCAAAGAATACTTAAATATTTCTCTATACATTTCCTATGGGAGAAATCGTAACTTTATAAGAATTAATAACTCAAAAAGTTATAGGAATTTCGGGACCTGAGTATTTTTGCGGGACTCTCCATAACGACCTCTATAAGACTGAAAAATTTCGTTTCAAAATTCCAACGGCAAGTTGGTCAAACAGAGAGTGACAGACGGACAGACGGACACACCGCTATTATATATATAGAAGATTATTTCAATTCTTTTCACAAATTTAATATGTATACTAGCCGCTCTTTAAAATTTCGCATTGAAATCTTCTGAAGACCACTTTTCTCTTGTACTTCATAGAAAAGATAAGAGAAATGGTTGCCATGGTAACAAAATATAAATACTAATAAATTTTACATCTTAAATTCTAATATATCGGCGGAACTAACACAAAAAAATCTGGCGGGACAAGCCCAGAACACAACTTTATACGTAAGAGAAAGATGTGTATTGTTCGACCAGTCACACCAGATTTTTTTTTAATTCAAATAAATTGGAAATTTAATGATGGAAAAAAATGTAAAGGGTAGAAGAGTGAGAAAGAAAAGAGGATCTCTGGCTGGCAGGGTATAGGATTTTTTATTGAATCGTAGAGTAGTAATTTTAAGGGTGTATTATTTGATAGCATCTGTGTGAGAGAGAGAGAGAGAGAGGCAAGGGAGGTATCCAACCGAAAAATTAGATGAATTCAATCACCATAATAACTAGCTGCACGATCTACTAGATCAGAATTGTTTTGATTTTAAATGAGTAATGAAATTTTTTTTTTAAATGAAAAAAACAATCAAGCCGGGTTGACCGAGCTGGAGCTCGGTTCTTTTTTTTTTGAAAATTGAAAAAAAAACTAAAAAAGTACATCAGTAAAGTACTAGTACTCGAGGTTTCCCAAAGACGAATAGGGATTTGGTATCGAAAAAAAAGTATCGATACCAATTAGTATCGAGTATTTCTTAAAATTTAACCAAGCGATGCAGTATAAAATATAAATTATTTCCATTTTATATTAATTTTATATTTTATAAATTAAGCAAAAAAAAAAAAAAGAATCAATTGATTCTATATTTATTGCATATTTCATAAAAATAGCAATGCAAATTAGATAAAAATAAAAATTAAAGATGAGTTCACTTCTATTTGTCTCGGACTGTCCCAAGCCAAGCGAGGGAAACGCCACTTGGATCAACCAACAATCCCTCTTTGTTATTTCTATTTAATTAATCAAAAGGTGGGATTACCTGGTGATATCGAGGATGAAAAGAAGAGGAGCAGGCATGGAGTACTCAGGTGATGTGTCGGTGTCGAGGATTGGTGAGGAAGGAAGCGTTATTTGATGAGATAAGAATACATAGATGTAACGAAATCACAAGCTTCAGGCTTACTGAGGCGGCGACGTCAGCGCTGTCGCCGCCGCCGCCGTCGTCGTCGTCTTCGTCTCAAACCGAACAAAGCCGAACTCTCCCGAAGTGCAATTGTATGTAATTGAAACAAACCGGTTTGATTGTTGCATCTATTTTTAATTTCAATAATGAAAATAATATAAAAGAAATATAATTTTTTTTAAATAAATTGATAATATATATTTTTAATATATTAAATGAATTAATATAATAAATAAAAATAGTAAAATTTTTAAGTACCTATATAAAAAAAAAAGAATTTATTTTATCTATAAAAAATGATTTCTCTGTTGTAAGCTTAATTGAAAATTACGGGTTGACCGAGCTGGAGCTCGTTTTTTTTTTTTTTTTTTTTTTTTAAGAAAATGGAAAAAAACTAAAAAATTACATCAGTAAAGTACTAGTACTCAAGGTTTCCCAGAGACGAGACGAAAAAAATGGTTAGAGCCGTTTTCGAGAACTGATGTGCTAACAAATAAACGTACATTACTCGTTTAATAGTATTAGATAGGCCTATATTCACATTTATAAACATCGAATTGATTAAAAGGAAATAACATTAAAGTTATATCATATAAGATTTATTTTAAAAAATAATCTAATTTGCAACAATGCTTTGGTTAATTTATTTAATATTTAATTAAAATATTTATAAATTAAATAAATGAAAATAAGCCTGAATTAAATATGATGTCGATAATTTTTTTTTCCTATGATAGATAACTTTTTCGGTTTTTCCTCTCAATGTCAGTATGTCCCGCTCTATTTGGGCAACTTCCCGTTGCAGTTTCGAAACGAAATTTTATATGCTTAAAGAGGACCTTCTAGAGATTAGAGGAAAATTCTTTTGGTCCTCAAACTTGTATAACCTTTTGAGTTATTCATCCCTAAAGTTTCGATTTCCCCCATAGGAAATATATAGATCTATTCTTTGGATTTATGTATTCTAGGAATGTAAACAAATCCTCAAGCAGGCACTGATTGCAATATTAGATCTCACCACAATGGCCTTCGAGAAGAGGGAGTTTTTGTGACATACCGTCCTGTGGAAGGGAGGACGTAAAGAAGGTTCTTTCTCAGTGATGCATTCTTCGAAAGGAGTCGGTGCTGAGGGAGTCCCTCCTCAACGAGGACATCCTCCCTAGCATAGAAGAGGTCGGATAAAAGGAACCAGAAATAAGGATTAGTTCACTAGCTAGAAATGAAAGCAAGAAGCGGAGTTAGAGATAGGAAATCATGTAACTTCACGGAGTGCCGGTAGATGGCTACGACCAGAGGTCGGTTGGATTTGAGGTGTATGTCTCCGTGCACACTCGGGTAAATAAACAGGGATCCCGGTAGGAATTTAAAAAAATAATAATAATAATAATTTGTTGTTTATATATGGAAAGAGATTTTCTAAAATAAATTTCTTTTTCTACTTCACTTCACTTGGAGTTTAAAGCATCAAAATATGAACAGATTTCAATAGAAATAAAAAATAAAAAAGAAATCCTTCCCTCGCTCATTTCCTCCTCCCCATAATTATTTCTAAAAAAAAAAAAAGAACGGAATTAATAGCATAATTAACCGGCTCTCTGGTTGAGTGATTTGAACTGAACAAACGCCAGCTAGGGGATCAAATCTCTAACGAGACAGAAATTAGATTCCCTTCTTTTCCTCCTCCTGAACTTTTTTTTTAATTAATAAATGCTAATCAAATTCCCCACAAGCAAAACTTCAAATTTAAAGAAAAAAAACTAGGCTACTAGAAAAAAAAAATTGTGGTTAAATGTTATCAAGGTCAGTTGAAGAAACCAGATGAACAGGATTATGTCAAATTAAATTCTATTTTGAATAAATTCTATGTAATATACAGTGGCGTATCAATCATTTTAATTTAAATGTTATTTTGTTAATTAGAAGAATTCACACGCTATTTACTGAAAATGGGGCTAGAACCAAAAGGTTCTTAGTTTTAGAATTTCAATTGAATTTTTTGCCGGTAAATGAAAATACAAGTATAAAGAAAAATATTTACATTGGTTTTCTGATGATAAGAAATTAAAAGTATTCTTTAGGGCCGAATGGCTTAGAGCTAATGGCCGAAAAGTAAATAATTAAAAAAAAAACAATTAGTTCGAATAGCTAAAAAACAAAGCAGGATTGGAATGCTTGGAAAAATAACAACTTGAGCTTGAGAAAAAAGAAATTATAACAATGAGAAAAAATGAATTATTTATAATAATTAATTCATTATTGATGTGAATGAATTCCTTTAGTCAAAAGTTTGCTCGGAGTAATTAAAATTAAATTAAATTAAAATTATTAATGAATCCTCCCTCCTCTCACCCCCGAACATGATATTATAAATAAATAATAGGGAAAAAATATATCAATTACGTACCACAAAATTAAATTAAAATTTGATCTGGTTCGTTTTTGTAATCTCCGATTTTTAATGAGATTTTTTCTATTGACAAATTGATAAATAATTTTTGAATGATTTTATTTGACTTGAATATCAAAATTTAATTTCAAATATATTTATTCAGAATGGCCATTATATACATTCTAGATCCCTTTGAACTCCTTCGTTTTTAACCTCCTCATTTAAATTCATTAATTTCAATTTAGATAAATTTAATTATTATTTAACTAACGTTTATTTCAATAATTAAAAATAAATAATTAAAATAAAATTTATAAGTAAATAATTGAAACTCCATTATAAAAAACAATTTAAAAAACAAAAAACAAGATGTCTATAATAATAATTGATGAGACAGAGCGAGAGCGAGAGCGAGAGGGGGGGGGGGAAGAGAGGTGTGGGCTGTGTGTGGATCCCATCCACTGGGTGTAGTGAGTCAATTGATTGTGAATGGCCTCCATTGGGTATTTTAATTTTACGCACACGGAGAGAGATTTGGCTAGGGCCAGGGCCAATTCACTCTTTAAGGCTGCACGCCAGCCATTAGATGTGTTTTGTATTCAAACCAACCCTTAAATGGTCATCACGAATTCTTCTTGAATTATTTGAGAAATAAAAATTTTTTTAATGTTATTATTGTTGTAAATTTATTATTGTTTATCTCTATTAATTAAAAATGTGAAAATTAATATTTATTAAATTAAAATTAAAGAAATTAAATTAAATTAAATTAAATAATTTACTATAGAATAATAATTGTGTGATTTTATCTTAATTTTTTTCCTTTATAACCTAAAACTTCGCAGCAACTTGACGGATTTTAATGGAGGTTATTTTTTTAGAGAAATCTTTTTGGGAAAACACAATTAGAATTTATGAATAAAATAAAATTTGATTCCGGAAATCTGGGCACCTAGGAGAATATGTTTAGGATAAATAAAAAGCCAACGAACCATACGTTTCGGTCGACTATGTAACCATCTTCATGACTAGAGTTCGGTCAACAGAAAATCCTCTATGATCTTTGAGAGACATTTCATAAAATTCATTACGATCTATCAGGTATATATAAAATATATTTATATTGACTTTGAATGGATCATAGATCGTAATGAATTTTATGAAATGTCTATCAAAGGACATAAGAGGGTTTCCTGGCCATGAAGATGGTCGCCTAGTCTACCGAAACGTCGCTGAGGGTTCTAATATAATAAAGAAATAAACATAGCGGTTTAGCCTTTTATTTATTCTGTTACATATTGATTCAGCTATTCACCTCGCTAACATAAAATATGTATATCAAAGTTTTTGTGGTTTGAATTTATTTCTTAAAGTCGTTTTCATGTATTGTATTCTCCAACTCAAGCGAACTAACCTCTAATGGGCTCCCAGGTGAAGTTAGTAATATTTTATAAGCAATGAAGTTAGCAACATGGGGATGATTGTATTTGTTGCTAACTTCATTGCATATAAAATGTTACTATCTTCACCTGGGAGTCCATTAGAGGTTAATTCGCTTGAATTGGAGAATATAGTACTTGAAAACGATTTAAGAATACAAAATGTGGTCTATAATTAAAAACTCTCATAATAATAAATATGGCAGAAATAAAACGCTTATTCGAGTGAGGTGGATAGCTGAGTAGTAAGGAAGAAAGAAAAACGCCAAGTTTATTTCGTTTATTAATCACTTCAAGCCGACGTTTCGGTCAGATATATGACATCCTCAGCGTTGAAGCGTGTCAACAAAATTGCCATTCGACATTTTGAAGAATTTTGTTGACACGCTTCATCCCTGAGGATGTCGTATATCTGACCGAAACGTCGGCTTGAAGTGATTAATAAACGAAATAAACTTGGCGCTTTTCTTTCTTCCTTACTACTCAGCTCACTCGAATATGTGTTTTATTTCTGCCATATTTATTATTTTTATGGGCGTTTTTAATTATAGACCACATTTTGTATTCTTAAGTCGTTTTCAAGTAGGTACTGTATTCCCCAACTCAAGCGAATTAACCTCAAATGGACTCCCAGGTGAAGGTAGTAACATTTTATATGCAATGAAGTGAGCAACAAATACAATCATCCCCATGTTACTATCTTCATTGCATATAAAATGTTACTAATTTCACCTGGGAGTCCATTAGAGGTTAGTTGGCTTGAGTTGGAGTGTTTAATAAACGTAGCTGCAATCATAAAACATATAAAAACACAAACACAATTTTTTTTCTCCTATTCCAATTCTTTTGTTAAATACATCTCTCAATTTTTTTTTTTTCTCTCTTTTTAAAAATTCATAAATGTAATTATTTTGATGCAAACTATTATTATATTTCTCTCTCTCTCTCTTTTTCCCCATAACGAAATATTCGAAGAACTATTTCTAATAGACTATTATTATTGAAGATTGTTTAATAATTACTTTAAAAAAAAGAAGAAAAAAAAACCCTTAAATTTTTTTATTTCGTTAAACCCTATAATATTAGCAACAACATGTAGAGTGTGTGTGTGTGTGTAGTTTGAATATGTGAATAATAAATAAATAAAAAATTAGATTCGAGATTGAAATAACGGCGTTGGCCGGTCGGTGGGGTTTTTTTTTTCTCTCTTTTTTGAACAGGTGTTTCTGCCCTTTGGTCAAGAGAGAAGGGATAAAATAAAAAGAAAGATGCATTCACTTTGTATGCAATAATTTTATTTATTTATTGAACAATTATTCGATTATCCGGTCAGCAATTAACCGAACAAATTGGAATTCATCTTGGATTTAAGAGACGTGGTAGACAAGTAAATTAAATAAAAAAATTTTACTTAATTAATTTATCGTGGACGTTTTGGTCACTAATCACGACCTTCATCAGAAATATTTATTTTCTAACAAATATAAGATAAGTTTTTTTTTTACAATAGGGAATTTATCAGTATCCCTTTGGCAAAAAAAAAATTATTTAACTTAACTAGCTGCGCTACCCGCCTTTCCTCTGGACCCACCACGTATTTATCTAATTTTGTTCACCCAGCTTGTGGAACGTCCCCCAGGATCCATCGGTATAATATAAACATTTAAATATCTACACATATAATAAATCCAATAAAGGCATTAGCAGCTGAAAGGGAAAATAAATAAAAAAAAAATATTTTATTTTTATACTTGTATAACCCAATATTTATCAATTTAAATAAGTTAATTTAGTTTTTAACATAAAACCTAGCCAAAAAAACCATCCTCAGCAAATTCTCTATACATTAGAAAAAGCCCCATAAAAATCCGTTAAGCAGTTTCTGAGTTAATGCGTTATAAAGGAAGGATAAATATTCTTCTAGCCTAAAAGTACATATGTATATTGAAAAAACCCCCATGAAAATCGGCCAAATAGTTTTCAAGGGAGTCTATGCGTTAAAAAGAAAAAAAAAATTGAAATTAAATCTCACAATTATTATTCTATAATTAATTATATAAAATATTAAATTTTAATTTTTATATTTTATAGAAAATAATTAAAATCTCTCATTCATAATATGATTAATTTGACTATTAAAATTAATTAATTCAATTTGAAGAATTAAAACCACGCATGTAAAGAACTAAAATTCAAGGCTAATTTCTCGTTTAAATATCTCATTTACTTTTTTTGGAAGTTTTCATGTCCTTTCATGTTATCGTAATTAGAATGTGTTATCATGTTATTATTCAAATTCAAATAACTAATCACCGTTAAACTTGCAAGTGAATGTTTGTTAAGTTTAAAAATTTAAACAAAGTTTAACTATTTTGTTTTATTTCATCTATACAAGTTGACCATCGTGTTTTTTTTTTTTTTTTTTGAAAAATTTGAATATTCTTGCGTAGACTCAACACATTTAGAACACCATAGAAAATCTTTCGACAATTAATTAGTTGTTTGCTCAATGGATAGATCTAACCAATTTCCGATCGTGAATGTGTGGATGTGTGAATGTCTTTTTTATAAAAAAAAACTAATTAATTATAAAAAAGATTTTGTATTATTTTTATTATCCAGAGCGATCATTATTATTTATTTAAATGATTTAAGAAAAAATTACAACAATCGTTTATTCTTTATTTATTTTATAGAATAAAAATAAATAAATATTGCAACAATTGATCCAATGGCTTTAGGTATGGAGCAAATAAAAATAAAACAAATTCAATTGTTGATTAATTAAAATTATTAATTTAAAATTTGAGAAGAATTCCATTTATCATAATTAATTTTCCGAGTAATTATCCTTATTAACTCACGTTGAGTTTATAAAGAGTATTAAAAAAATAACGATTAAATCCAAAGAGCTCAAGCACTACGAATCAAACGGATGTAGATTATATATATATATATATATATATGATGCTATTATTCCAAGGCAAATAGGTTGTTATTTCTTTGTTAATAAATTTTTTCGGGCAGCAGGAGGCGTTGTTATTGTAAGTATTATATTTATTTGTTTGTTTGTTTTTGTCTCTTTAATATTCGTATGGCTTTAGGGGTTGAATGTTTGATGATTGATGGCAACGAATTTATGATCCCGTTGCATTTCACCTGAGGCTCTTTTCTAGCCCGTAGCCCGTAGCCTGTAACGGAGGTTCAGGGGTCGCAGCCAGCCAGCTAATCTATTCTCTCTTACTATTGTAATTAGAATTTATTGATTTGAAAATTTAAATAGAATTTAAAAGTTGACCAAACGAATGGAATTGAACGAACATCTGTCCTGTCCCTGGTGCGTGGGCTACGGGTTAATTAGCTCTCTCAACTCTCTCAACTCTTTCATAATTCTTAGGGCTCCAATGGAGGATTCCTAGAATTATTACATTTACCATAAAAGATACGTTGCGTTTGATTTTAGAAAGGGAAACAATTCTATTTTATATTTTTGTCGATTTTATTCATTTCCGCACTAGTAAGGGGAAATATTATAAATACGAAACCACTTTTAATTGGATCGTCTTAACTGTAAATCCTGAGGAAGTTCGCGACGCGTGACCGAAATGTCAATCTCTGATCCATTGGTTATATTTTTCTTAGATCATTTAAATAACACTAATTCAATTAGAGCAAGTTAATGTTAAATGTGAAGTGAAATTTTCTGTTCCATCTCTTCATCTTTACGAGCGTATATGGATTCATAATTATATTTAAGGGTGTTCAGGAGGTAGATGTTACGCATGCTTTTCCCGATAAGAGGGCGTTGTGTGTCTTAAAAAGTAAGCCAAAAAACAACACCTATTACGAAAATTTGCCAAGAGATGCCAGCATGGTAGCTAATCATTTAATGGATTTGGTTGATTTTCATTGATCTTTTAACAATAAATGCTTTATAAATGTTATTATATATTATGTATCTTTTATAAAAGCATACAAATATATAAATATAGGCCAGATTTAGGCTAATACTATATCGTCTCTTAGATTAACCTGCTATCTATTGCAAGAATGCTGAACTATTTGACAGTTGATTTTTAAATAAATCATCTAAGCTTATTTTAAAAATTTCTTAATTAATATGTGATTAATAATAACAATAAATTCATTTTTAAATTAAAAAAAAAAAAATTAAAGATTATTGGGACAGATTGTTTTTTTGTATTTGCTTGATAACAACAAAATTAATTTTTTCAAGTTTCTAATAAGTCATTATAAAAATTACAACGTTATGTCCCAATAATCCCTTATGAATATAATTCATTAAAAAAATTCCTTAAAATAGTCTAGATTTTTACTTTTTTTTTTAAGTACGATTAGACGCCGCTCTTAAACACCCTTAAATGGTCAGCAGAGAGTAAAAAATTCGATTTTTTTTAAACAGTATAACGTTTAGTGACGTCATAATTAATAAATAATAAACTCAATTGTGTTTCTACGGTATTATCAAGATTTATTTGAGTCCAACATCTCAATCGTTCTTTTTGACTTGCTCTAACAACTTCTTTTATTATAATATTAAATCTATCATCTAATATCTATGCTGCTGCTGCTGCTGTTGCTACATACAGCATTTGCTCTCTCTCTCTCTCTGTCTCTCTCTTCGTTGTGTGCAGCAGGTGGTGTATGCACCATCATGCTAGAGAGAGAGAGAAATAAAAATTTTATCTAACTGGACGTCCTCATTCCCAATTCCTTCCTTCTCTAGCTAGTAGCTAGCTAGCACTTGTTTTTGTAGCCACCTGTCAAAAAAACAAAAAAAAATAAAATAAAATAACCGGAAGTAATATACAAAAGTAGGTGAAGTATAATCACAGAAAATGAAAAATTATCTTAACTTTGAAAATGAGCTGGTAGTCTCTCTCGTTTCGGTTTTAACGCCATCCTCAGTCAATTAAGAAAATTTCAAAGACCATCAAATATTTACTCCTTAGAGTATAATTTAATAGTTGTCTTCATATTTAATATAAATAACTATTTATCCGCGGCACCAATCAATTGCTAAATGGCCTCAGATGCCAGAAAAAGATCTTAAACACCAACGTAAATAATAATAATTAAAATTGTCTAAATGGAAATTTTATAAATGAATTTAAATCAAGAGGTTAGAAAAGAAGGAGTTCAAAGGGATCTAGAATGTATATAATAGCCATTCTGAATAAATATTTTGATATTCAAGTCAAATAAAATAATTAAAAATTATTTATTAATTTTTAAATAGAATAAAAAATACCTCATTAAAAATTGGAAATTGAAAAACGATCTAGAAGAAATTTTAATTTAATTTTGTGGTATGTAATTGATTGATATTTTTTTTCTATTATTTATTTATAATATCTTGTTCGGGGGTGAGGGAAGGGGATGCATTAGATATTTTAATTTTAATTACTCCGAGCAAACTTTTGACTAAAGGAATTCATTCACATCAATAATGAATTAATTATTATAAACAATTCATTTTTTCTCATTGTTATAATTTTTTTTTTTTCTCCAGCAATAAACACATCAAGCATTTTCACCTCCCTATGCAGCTTTGTTAGAGCAAAACGCCAACGTTTCGTTAGCTAAGGTAACGTTAGACAATAATATATATGTTAAATTATTTAATATTTAACGATGGCCACCGGGGGGGGGACTTTAAACATGCTGATTCTTAGAGGTCATCCACCCGAAGTTTCGCTGCGCTTGGCATTGCTTAACTGCAATTGATTGGGTGACCAGATATTTTCTCAAACTACTGTATTATTATTATTATGAAATATTTTATAAATAGCTACTAATAAGCTTCCAATCAGACCGGAAACGTAAAACAAATTCAGCCAATGATTTTAGCGATTGAAATTCATTTCTAAATATGATATGGATAGCAAGTAGCAAGTGTTTGTTTATTTAACGCCTCTCTCTCTCTCTCTCTCTTTCTCTTTCTCGTTGATTCTATCATCGAGTGTCATTTATTGACATGCCTTAACCAAAGAGATCATTGAAAAGAAAGTGATCTTTATTCAGGATCAAGGCCATTTGCTTTAATCATTTAATTGGAGAGAGGATTGTTTGTTTTAAAATAACCAAAAGAATATCGCAAAAAATCTGGTGTGACTGTCGCACAGCACACAACTTTCGATTACCGAAGGTGTGCTTGTCACACCAGATTTTTTGTTTTTTAATTCTTATCTTATGATTATAAAAAAAAATTCTTTTTGTTGTTATTGTATGTGATTTATCTTCTTTCAAAAGGAATATTAAATATCAAGGTGAAAATGCGTCAATTATCAAAACATATATCTGGTGTGACTGGTCGCACAACCCAAGTGTGTACTGTGCTTGTCACACCAGAATTTTTGTGTCGAGGTGTATTCAGTTTCAGATGATATATATTTATTTTTTTAATTTAATTAAAATTCAATTTAAATAAATTTTGTCGCCTGAGACGGGATGCGAACCCGCGACCCTTGGTACATAAGGCCAGCACGCTAGCCCCTACATTTCGTTGCGATAAGCAACCGGGCAAACGATTTCGTTCGTTTGTGTCTTGAAAATTGTTTTAATTTCTTTTTATTGAAATTTAATTCCCTATTGATTGAGAATAATAATAGGAAAAAAAAAAAAACGAAACTTGATGATGACGTAAGCAAAGTGAGACAATGGCAAAAATCTCTTTTTGTTTTGCTTATAACTAAACTAGCTGCGTTGTCCGACTTTGCCCCACCGACGCCTTTCCTGAATAATGTCTTTTCTCACATAGAGCCTACGTAAGGAAGTGGCGTGCCAAGTGGTATATATGATGATAAGTGTAAGCTAGGTTCTAGGAAAGAATAGAAGAAATGGTTTCCAAAGAATATAAATATTTTCCCATGTTTATAAATTTTACATCGCCCCCGGACTTGGAGTAGTTGGTAGCGTGCCTACCTTCTATATAGAACGCCGCGGGGTATTATTAAGGAGTCAAAAAAAAAGCAGCCAAAATGGTTTCTTTTATTGGGCTGACGTTTCGGCCACAGGTCTAGGCCATCTTCAGAGCTAAAATATTTTCGTACCCAACATGTTATTATTGCACTTTCTATAAAATATATAAATATACAGGTACAGTGAGAGCCAAAAGTGCCTGATCTCGATGCCTTGAGCTTAGGGCAGCCAAAATGCATAGCGGTCGGAAGAGTTGCGTTAAAAGTAGCTTCGCCCCTTCAGGTCGCATTAAAGAATAATAATAACATTCAAAAATAAAATAAAATAACAACAACATATTAATTAATTTTTAAAAATAAATTTAAAAGTCTATGGGGAATAACGACAAACACATATCGAATTATATACCACCTCTCAATAAAAAAACAAAAACTACATTTTATTAATTCACTTCCGAGGAATAGTTAAAAAAAAACCAAAATTTCGACCCTTTAAGATATTTAACAAAACAAAAAATTCTCCAAAATACATCCTATATTTAATAAAATTCCACAGACACCTCAAGTCCAACAAACTTATCTCTACAGAACATTTTCAATTTTACAATATTTTTCTCCAAACGTCCATTTTTAAACTGATTCATAAACATTAATATATTAAAAAAAAAAAAACTTTTAAGATTTAAAAGAATGAAACAGATTCTAATACAAACCTCGACAAACATTCATTTATATTTAATTAATATAAAAAAAAACAAACAACAAAATATCAATTATAAAAATCACACAACAAAGAGAATATTTATTTATTTTCAAAATATTTATGAATTCTAAAATATTTTTATATTACTTATAAAATAATTAATATTTTAATCTGTGAAGAAATTTATTTAGTGATAAAATTAGAATTGAAGCTTTAATTAAAATATACATTGAATTAACATATTATTAATTCTTTAAAGTTATGCCAAATTAGGGGTAGGAAACCCCCCCCCCTCCTATCAGGGGCTCACAAATTTTTCAAATGGAAAATAAAAATTCTTCCTCGCTATAAAAGTCTACATCTCTAGTGTGTATATTAAAATGATTCCCCCGACCCCCACCGGGGATAATCGGCGAGGACAGAAGACCTCGAAAGTTCTATCCGCCCCCCCCCCCCTCCCCCTGCACTATGGTTTCCAAATGGATTTTTTGAAAAATTCCATTTTTCAAATTCTAAATATTAATTTTTTTTCAACTAGAACTAAAACAAACATATTATAAAATTTTTTATTTTATCGTTTAGTTTGTTTATAATAGTGGTCCAAATCACACTTTTATCTTAATTTATTTAAGTGGAATTATCCGTACGGTTAAGAATAATTTCTTGCTCGTGGTACCCTTATTTCGATTAAATTATTTATTAATTATAAAATTTTTACTCCCTATACAAATATACATTTTGTTGAAAAACCAACTAATTTCTATTTCTTACAAAGATATTGCGAGCTCGTCTTAATTTTTGTTTTGTTACATTCACATATTATTAACGAATTATTCCAACATAGTTTTACTCAAAAATTTTTTCAGATATCACCGTTTCATCAACAAGATTTGTTTAATATTTGGTTGGATAAGAAAACTAAAAAACAAATTTTCAAATCTTAAAGACCATATTATAGTTAAGGGTTATAATGTAGATCAATATAAAGACTTCAAACAAAACTTTATGATTTGTCCAATAGTTTTGAAAAGATGGCCAAAAATAATATACAAAAATTTTGAAATTATATTCTCGACATTAGTTTATTATCTAAATAAAAGTCATTAAAAACAAATTCATTACTAATTTTGATACTATTAATTTTTGCCAGAAAATCATCCTCAGAAACCATAGTCAGCAATAATAACATGTTATAAAAATATTTTACTCTGAAGACCCTAGTGGCCGAAACGTCTGCCTGGAACGGCAACAATAAAAGAAATAATTTTGAATTTTTTTTTTGATTTTTTTGAGAAAAAAAAAAAAACCAAAGTCAGATAAACTCATAAATGCAATTACAAAAGTAAATCAATTAATTTTTTTTTTCCCCTTTTTGTTTTTTTTGTTTTTCTCGTCGAAAGGAAATATGATAGAAACATGTCTTTGATTCCCATGTCTAGAAGAACAACAAAAAGCAGAAGGAAGAAGACAATCCTCTCTCTCTCTCTCTCTCTCTCTCTTGTGGCTTGAATTAAGATAAATAATAAAAAATAAAAAAAGAATAAAGAAAAGGATAAGAAATTTTTTTTGGCAAAAAGGAATAAAAACTGAGTGGCCGAGGGAGCGAATTGTTCGATTTCTTTATTTATAAACCACCAGATATGTACTTATATTTTTAAAATTCAAGAAAAAAGAAGCTGGTGTGACTGCTCGCACAACTTTCTCTCACTTTAGGTAATTGAAAGTTGTGTTCGGTGCTTGTCACACCAGATTTTTTGTTTTTAGATTCCGCCGACATATTAGAAGATGTAAAATTTATAAACATGGGAAAATATTTATATTTTGGGGAAAATTAAAAACAAACCCCCCCCCCCCCCCCTTGTTACCATGGCCTCCTATGAAGTACAGTGAGGGACAATACTAAGTCCCACCCTTGTGATTATTTCATTATTTTTAACAAAATATTAAATATTTTTTAATGGGAACTTTCATGGTTCAAACATAAAAAATTTCCAATAAAGATTTTTATTTTCTTTTATACAAACAATGAAATAATCACTACAGGAACAGGTAGATGTAGGCAATCAGCAAAGAATAAAAACTTTATTTAAATATCGTCGACGTTTCGGGAACGCATCACTCCCATCTTCAGGACCTACGGTTATCGAAAACACTAAATAAATTTTCGATGACCGTAGGTCCTGAAGATGTGAGCGATGCGTTCCCGAAACGTCGACGATATTTAAATAAAGTTTTTATTCTTTGCTGACTGCCTACATCTACCTGTTCCTGATAATTATCACTCAGCCATTAATTTCTTCTTTTCGAAATAATCATAAGTAGAAAACGGTGGAACTTAATATTGTCCCTCACTGTACATACAAGAGTAAAGTGTGCGTCAAAAGATTTCAAGAGCAAAATGAGAATATATACATCTAAAAAATAGATGATTTATAAATTTAGCATTTTGAACAAATTTTGAGAAAATAGAAAAAAAAAATCTGGTGTGACTGGTCGCACAGCAAAGAACTTTCTCTTACTTTCGGTAATCGAAAGTTGTGTACTGTGCTTGTCACACCAGATATTTTTGTGTCGACATATATTTAGTTTCTGACAGTAGGGTACATTCGAATTTCAAGATGTAAAATTTATGTGAAAATATTTACATTTTATTACCATGGCAACCATTTCTCCTATCTTTTCTATGAAATACAAGAGTAAAGTGTGCTTTAAAAGATTTCAATGACAAAATGAGAAGAATATACATTTTAAAGAGAATCTAAAAAATAATTGATTTTTGAATTTTAATCAAAATCGTTAGAGCGAATTATGAGAAAATCGAAAAAAACTGAAAAAGTGCATCAGTAAAGTACTAGTACTCTTTGGCCGATTTTGTTCAAAAGCTTCGTGCCACGTCCCATGGGGGTGCCTAACTTAAATATAAAATTTCAACCTCCTAGCTCTTTTCGTTCTTGGGATATTTTATTCACAAACACACAGACAGACAGACAGACCATGTCACGAAAATCCCTTTTTTGGATTCAGGGGACCTCAAAACGTGTATATCCATCAACATCGGTCTTATCCTACACGGGATGTTCTTTTTGTCTATTCCTCGGAGGGTGTATGTATTCTATAAATTTCCCAATGGCTGTGTTTGTGTTTGTGGGGTTGGAGCCGCGCCCGAATTAGCTGCCCTATCCTATGAATAGACACCCCGGGCAGAAGAAGAAGAAGAGCTCGCTCTCTCTCGCTCTCTTTGACATCTGCTTTCTACATTGTAGGGTGTATATTTTACATGCAGTGTATACGAATAGAGTAGATTCGATGACAACAAACAACAAGTAGGTCAAGAGAGAGAGAGAGAGAGGCGACAGCAAGGACATTGAGGGTCACATCAGGCTTTGCTTGTAGAGATGGAGCAATCCCTTCGCCTTTATTTATTTATTTCTATATTATGCCGATTCGACTTAGAAAATTTGATTATAATCTTAACGTTCTGACTGCCGGTGCAATACAAATACAATTTCAAAAAAAAAAAACTCCCTAAACAGTATCCAATTCAATGCGACGTCTAAACGTACTTTAAAACAAACTAGACTATTATAAGGAATTTTTCAATTCGGTTTTTTTTAAATGAATTAAATTCATAAGAGATTATTGGGACATCGAGCTCTAATTTGTTTAATGACTTATTAAAAAATTATCGTAATTAATTTTTTTTGTTATCAAGCAAATACAAAAAAACAATCTGTCCCAATAATCTTTAATTTTTTTTTTTTAATTTAAAAATGAATTTATTGTTATTATTAATCACAGATTAATTAAGAAATTTTTAAAATATGCTTAGATGATTTATTTAAAATTCAACTGTCAAATTAGTTCAGCATTCTTGCAATAGATGGCAGGCTAGTCTAACAGCCGATCCCCTAATAGCCTATATTTATAAATTTTTATGCTTTTATAAAAGATACATAATATATAATAACATTTATTGTTAAAAGATCAATGAAAATCAACCAAATGCATTAAATATTATTATCTACCATTCTGACATCTCTTGGCAAATTTTTGAATTAGTTGATTTTTTGGGCTCACTTTTTATGACACACTTATCGGGAAAAACATAGCGTAACACCTTCGCTCCCGTTGCCCCTTAAATCACCAGTCTAAAGCTTTATTTTATTCTGTTTGTTTGACCTTTACAAATCTAGAAAGCAAAAATTGCATCAATTTATCCAAAAACTTTTGTTTCTGCTACGTACGTGTCTTTAAGTTCTTTGTCAGCATAATGGAGACACTGTCTCAGCATTTTATTTTTAATATAAAAAAAAAAAAAAAGAAAAGAGTTTCACAACATGAGGGTGTAAATTCTTTCTTTCCTTTTTCCCTGACACAAGGAGATCCTTTCTTTTTCTCCTTGCTTCCTCTCTCTACCAAGAGAATTGGAGCCTCTGCCTGATCTAAATCAATCGCTTATGATTTATCGATGTTGAAAAAACAAACATCTTAATAGAAGAGAATGGATCAAAGAATGGGTAAAAGACAACATTTCGTATTTCACTTGAGCACATCCTCAGAGGTGGAGCAGAGAAAATATTTCAAGAACGAAAGATTGAAATTTTATATTTAAAGTCCTCCTCACGTGACTCGAAGCTTTTAATCAAAATCGGCCAAAGAGTACTTGTATTTTACTGATGCACTTTTAGTTTCTTTTTTTTTTTTAAGTGAAACTTTTATTTTATCCCCTCAAATTTTTTCGCTCATCTATCAGCATGTCGCGTTACAAGCCATGAAGTCACAAGCGGTGACGACAAAAATAGCATAGTTGAAATTGAATATATATGACGAATTATAAAAAAATAATTGTGAGATTTAATTATTCAATTTTTAAATTGATAAAATATAATTTTTAAAATAAATTTAAAATGATTCAAATCTTCAATTACTAAATAAAATATTGTTCTCAGTTTTTAATATGCGTCTATTGATTTCCCATTTTCCAATTATTAAGTTAAAATTCAAAAACGCGATTTTAATACCCTTAATTGAATAATTTTCTGAAAATTTTCAGTTAAACGATCCTAAAAAAAGTTTCACTTGCATCGTGGTTTCATAAAACCACACAATGATTTTTTCGATTTTCTCAAAATTTCCTCTAGGATTTTGATTAAAATTATTTTTTAGATGCTCTTTTAAATGTATGTTCTCATTTTGCTCTTGAATTCTTATGAAGACCACTTTACTCTTGTACTCCATAGGAATATATGTAGACACAAAAAATCTGATGTGCGATGTGCATTAAAATGATACCAATTTTTTATTTAAGGGGCTACGGGAGCGAAATGGTTACGCATGTTTTTCCCGGTAAGATGGCGTTGTGTGTCATAAAAAGTATGCCCAAAAATCAAGTAATTCAAAAATTTGCCAAGAGATGACAGAATGGTAGCTAATAATATTTAATGCATTTGGTTGATTTTCATTCATCTTTTAACAATAAATGTTATTATATATTATGTATCTTTTATAAAAGCATAAAAATATATAAATATAGGCCAAAAGGGGATCAGCTTTTAAACTAGCCTGCCATCTATTGCAAGAATGCTGAACTAATTTGACAGTTGATTTTTAAATAAATCATCTAAGCTTATTTTAAACATTTCTTAATTAATATGTGATTAATAATAACAATAAATTCATTTTTTAATTAAAAAAAAATTAAAGATTATTGGGACAGATTGTTTTTTTGTATTTGCTTGATAACAAAAAAATTAATTACGATAATTTTTTAATAAGTCATTAAAAGAATTATAGCTCGATGTCCCAATAATCTCTTATGAATTTAATTCATTTAAAAAAAAAACACATTGAAAAATTCCTAGTTTTTTTTAAGTACGTTTAGACGTTGCTACTGAACCCCCCCCTTAATAATTGTGAAAAAATGAATTCACGATCACGTTGTAGTGTGTATGTGCTTGTTTGTGTGTGTGTGTGTGTATTAATATACTACGTATGTCAGTTAATTCATTTATTTATTCTTTGCAAGTAAAAGTCCTTTGCCAATCAAAGTTCCCCCTCTCTCTATTTACATCTCGCGGGTCATGAAACTATTAATAAAAAATAAAATCATTACCTGTCACGTTAATCTAACAAATGAAATCGGTATCAGAAGCCAATGATCAGAGCAGCATATAAAACGATGGCATATGAGTCCGCGGAAGGGGCTAAACCCGCCGAGGGCGTGCAGTCCAACTAGTTATTAATAAAAACATTATATTTAAAAAAGAAAAAGAGTGACCAGCCATCTGGCCTTTTTTCTTTTTTATAAAATATAAATAATTTATTAATCCTTTCGACCCCCATAAAATGAAACCTCTAATCGCTTTCAGGGATGTTTCTGAATATTTGAATTATTAATGAAAAAAGGTTAAAATGAACATTTTTTCGATGTCTAAATACCCACTCTGGGAATGGATCTGGCTTGTTGAATCATGATTAATATAAATAAATATAACTCTGATGCCAAAAGTGTGAGACGAATTAGGGTTGGGCTCTTCGCAGTCGCCAGTCAACTCAAGGGCAAATAGAAAATTTGATCAAAATTTATTAGAAAAGAGAAAATCCCGCTTTGAGGTTAATCGGATACTCAATAATAGGATGTAAATACGGACATGTCAAATTAGTCGATGATTTATTTGATAGGATGGTGTAAGAGAGAATAAAAAAAAACTCTGCCCCCTCTCTCGCGTTATTATGTAATTATAGACACCCTATAATGAGTATTTTCTTATCTAAAAACTACCCTCGTTCCATTTTACGCATATTGAAAAAAAGCCCATGAAAATCCCTCCGCTAGTTTCTGAATAAATGCGCAATAAAGAAAAATGTCAAATTAAATCTCACAATTATTATTCTATAATTAATTATATAAAAGAGTAAATTTTAATTTTATTTATTATATGGATAAAAATTGAAAAATTATAAATAATCTAATTATTATTGATTACAAGACCTTGTAGCAAATAAACTCAGAAACTAGTGGTCGGATTTTCATGTTTTTTTTTTTTTTTTTTTTTTTTATTTATAAAGGATTTTCTATGGTGTGATTTTATTAGAAGTAGAGAACCCCCTTTTCATAAATGGATCTAATTTTAGTACTAAACTAAAAAGAGGAGTGCATAGCCTTCATAACACCAATTTGAACGAAAATTTTTTTATGTGTAGTACTTAATGAAAAACAAATTATGTTAAAGCGAGAGAATGCATTTCACAACCATTTGTCTAAAAAAAAATGTTAAAGATTTTGCTAGCATGTCTTAATCCGTTGCTAAAAATAACATTTAGATCGGTAGCGTTCATTCTTTGTAAACATGAAATCCCGAGTTCGAATCTCGCCCTGTGCAACTAATTTTTTTTGTGTAATTTATTTATTTATTTTTTTTCTAAGAATATTTTTTAATATTAATAAATAAATAAAAATTTTTTTTTAATTATTGACTTTTAATTTTTAACATGTTGTTACATATATTTATAGAAAATTCAAATACTTTCTGTCAAAAATATAATACAGAATCAAGGGCGGATCCAGAGGTGTTTCTCGGGGGGGGGGAATAATCTGGTGTGACTCGTCGCACAGCACACTATTTTTTTTAATTTCGGTAATTTAAAAGCGCATTCTGTATTTGTTTACCAGAATATAAATACACATCAAATTTTTAAGTATTAATTTTAAAAATTTTACATTAAAAATAAATTTTTTTGCGAAAAAAAGGTATTTTTTTCGAATCTCGGGGGGGGGGTAATTACCCCCTTTACCCCCCCCCCTTGTATCCGCCCTTGTACAGAATAAGGAAATATTTAATTTTATACGAGAAATATTTTACTATTAATCATAAATAAAGGTACAATAATATTTAATATTTAATGAATACATAACAATAAGGAAAATTTTCAAAATTTTTTTTATATTTTTACGTATTCATTAAATATTAAATATTATTGTATTTAATTTATTAATATTAAAAAATATTCTTAGAAATTCAAAAAAAAATAAATAAATTACAAAAAAAAAAAAAAATAGTTGCACAGGGCGAGATTCGAACTCGGGATTTCATGTTTACAAAGAATGAACGCTACCGATCTATCCATCGCGGCTTTTGTACATGTTATTGTTAGCAGCTGGCAAAATCTTTAACATTTTTTTTTCGCTTTAACAGAATTTGTTTTTCAAAAAATACTACACATAAAAAAAAATTTTGTTCAAATCGGTGACATGAAGGCTATGCACACCCCTTGTAAGAAGAGAGACGGGTGAATATGAATAAATTTGGTAGAGTAATAAATAATAAGTGCCCTCCTTCATCCCTCCCCTCTAAATAAAATTGGAGATGAGTTTTTCTCACGAATTTAAGGTATATTTCTTCTCATCAATTGGACGTTAGAAAGCCAATAATTAAAATAAATTTTTCAATATTAAGAGCCAAAGGACGTTTCGGTTATTTTACACACAAAAAATAAAACCATCATCAGGGCTCACTGAAAACTTTGCCTGTAAAATAATCTATCAATTGATATTAAAATTAATTTGCCCTGATTCAAAATTAGAATTAATTATGAATCCGGGAATATTAAATAAGGAATTTCTGATTGTATTCATTGCTCATTGGAGTGGGGGAGGCGATCCCCCCCCCACGAGAAAAAAATTAAAATAAAAGACTAAAGAAAGAGCTATATTTGTTTCGTTTATTAGCCGACGTTTCGGTCAGATTTGCGACATCCTCAGTGTAAATAAAACTCCTCAAAAAGTCGAATGGCGCAATTTAAAGGCTACTATCAATTTTAAGTCTTAACGGTTCTGGTATTTTAAGGTATTTGAGGACAGGATAGGGTGAGTTTGGACAAATTTTTTTAACTCAAAAAATAAAAAGGTCTTTAATCTAAATAATTGTTGTTTAAGTTGTGAAGCGAAACTTGTGTACTAAAAAGGAGACTTGTATGATGGCAGGTAATTTTTGTTTCATTCTATTTTCCCATGCTTAGCACTAATGGGGGAGTTTTTTTTTTTTTTTTTTTTTCCTCCCCGAGGGGCATTTTAATAAAACAGTGACCATCTGTCATAAAGAATTTTTTATTTTAGGAGATTAGTGGTCTTAAACCTAAAAGGAGGACGAGAGAGAGAGAGAGAGAGAGAGAGAGTCTATTCTTCCATTTTCTATACTCTTTTTTTTTTGGAACTTCATCTCTCGCTCAATGGCCACCGTAAAATCTCAATTATAATTGGCTCCGTCTGTGTGATTGGGTACAAAACTAGCCACGCTGTCCGCTTGCGGCGGACTCTGGGCCATCCATTAGCTCGTTTTTAAATTCAGAGCATATTTAGGCCTATGTACAGTGAGGGACACCGTGAAATATTTTTTTTTTTAAACAATGAAATAATCACAAGTAGAAAACGCATGGGTGGAACTTAATATTGTCACTCACTGTACTTTAAAGATTCTTAACATAGTCGGTATAAATGAGAGATGTAACTAAGGTTATTTCTTTATTTAATTAATTCACACAGCTGACGTTTTGGTTCCGCGTTTGAACCATCCTCAGAGCTGGCTAAAAGTCATTATCAAAGTGATAAGAGTTGTTCAATCCGCTATGACACTTTGATAATGACTTTTCGCCAGCTCTGAGGATGGTTCAAACACGGAACCGAAACGTCAGCTGTGTGAATTAATTAAATAAAGAAATAATCTTAGCTGCATCTTTCATTTCTACCCTCTTATTGATATAACATCATTGTTTTTGTAACAAAAGTCAATTAAAGAAAAAAAAAAATGCCCTCGGGCTTGGTGTAGGTGTTGGCATGGTTGCCTTGTATACCAAGGGCCGCGGGTTCGGATCCCAGGCAGATTTTATTTAAGCCATTTGGATACCAAATGGTTTAATATATTCATTTAACGAGTATCGTCAAAAGTCTTATATGAGATGTAAGTAGTGGCTGTGTATGTTGATTCCAGGGGATGTGGAGGCAGAGGCAGCCAAAAATAAAATACTCTGAATGCTTTACCAATCAGCCGGAGACGTTTCGGTTTATTTACTATAAACCATCCTCAGTCCTTTCTAAAATACATACATATAAATATAAACAGTTGTTAACTTACTTAAGAAAATTGTATTATAATTATTTACAATTAGTATATTTATGCTCAGAGTTGGTCGGGTGATAATTCATATACATTGTTTTAAAATAGAATACTATTGTTGACGTATGTATATAATGAAATTTGAGCTTAGATGAATTTGATGGTTGTTCGTGTGAGTTTCAAATATATCTAAAATCTGAATTAACATTTGACATCTTAAATAAGATTGACTAGGTCAATGTACAAAATTTTTTTTTTTTTTTTTTTTAATATTAATATAATAATTCTCATTTCATTCCCTGATTTATAAAAATAAATTAATTTCTAATAATTATATAATATTTAGTTATTTTTATCTTTGCCCTTGTTTATCAATTTTACATTTCCGTTATTGTTGAAATTTATTTAATTTTCATATTGTTATAAATCATTATTATGTATAATAGAACAAATATCTATTCAATTTATGATTTTTGATTACCTTTTATTATCTTAACTCAAACTCGAGAAATTAGGGCGTCAAACGCTCTACTGAGCGTTTCGCTATCTCTATGAAAATTGACCGCAGAATCACCATAGGACAGTGGCGGCTCGCTAGGGTAGGCAAGGTAGGCGACGCCTACCTTATAAATATACAGATGAAAAATATTTATCAATTTTATTATATTTATTAAGTTTAAAAATATTTAGTTTCATAAAATAATTACTATATTTATTAATTAATATATATGATTTTGCAAAAAAAAAAAAAGATTTGAAACACTTCTGAACCTCGTATTTATAAAGTAAAGGCGATATTTTTCTTAGCCTATTTACTGCCTGTACTCCACACTCCGCTGCCCACATTTCTAGACAGTCGCGCATGCGCACAGCAGTGATAGCTAGCGCTATAAGTCGAACGGTTAGGCGATGAACTAAGTAGCCTATGCCAAGCCGATGACGCAATTTCTCATGTTTAAAACGCATAAAAAATTATTTAAGAAACTCAAAGTCGCAGGAAAGGTTGTCTTCTCTTTCGTTGTTATCAATAGAAAAAGATTTATTAGTTCAAATTTCGAAACAAGATAACTTCACAGATCAAATTATTGAATTATACGCCTTTTTTCTTTCTTTTTTTCTATTTTTCGTAAGTAATATATATATATATATATATATATATATATATATATATATATGTCGCCTACCCAGTTGTCTCGGTCACGAGCCGCCACTGCCATAGGAGCGAATGAAACACATTTCTATTAAAAGTCTTTTTGTCGTGATTGGTTCCGTGGCTAGAATCCTAAAATTATCGAGATCAAATTTGTGAGTATGCTCTACACAATGTGTAGACAAGCCTGTGTTATTGTTTTTATTCCTCACATCTCGTTCATGTTCAGACAATCGAATTCTTACTTTTCTACATGTCTGCCCAATGTAGTATGAACCAGGGGGTCTGGACAATTTAAGCATTTTACTGCATATACTACATTTTGTCGACTGAGTGGTGGAATGGTGTCTTTGTTATTGTACAGACATTGAAGATTGTTATTTGTTTTTGGTGCTAAAATTATATTATATATTTTGAATAGATTTTTTAATTTCTCTGTTGCAGTGGGCATGTAGATGATTGAATGGTATGTGGGTGGAGTTGTTTTGGTCATATCTAAATTCAGTTGTCTTGTACTATTTGTGTTATTTTTATATTTATCTACCAATTTATTAATCAAAGAAACTGGATTAATAAATTGGTAGATAAATTTCATTATATACATACGTCAACAATAGTATTCTATTTTAAAACAATGTATATGAATTATCACCCGACCAACTCTGAGCATAAATATACTAATTGTAAATAATTATAATACAATTTTCTTAAGTAAGTTAACAACTGTTTATATTTATATGTATGTATTTTAGAAAGGACTGAGGATGGTTTATAGTAAATAAACCGAAACGTCTGATTGGTAAAGCATTCAGAGTATTTTATTTTTTGCTGCCTCTGCCTCCACATCCCCTGAAAAGTCTTATATGGCCTTTGTTGTCGAAAGGTCTGTGTGAATGTGTGTGAGTGTGAATGAGAAAAAAGTGTGAGTGTTTTTAAAGAAAATAATAATAATAATAATAAAAGTTATATTTATTTATTCATAATTTACAAAATCACAATTGCGCTCGTGGCGCTGTAATGTTACAATTAATCTTGCGGGCTTCAGACCTAGGTCTTTTATCCTGCGAGAATTCTTCTTCTTTGTTGCTTGATATTGTTGCGTTTGTATGTTTTTATTAATTAATTAAAAGAAATTTAAAAAAAAGGAAAGAATTTTAATCATATAACAATTTTCATAATTTATCGTTTGAGAGATTTTATTTATTTATTTTTCCAATTAATTGGCTAAAAGAGACCCAATGCTTTTCAATGGGGAAATTTTTTGAGCCTTTTCTTTGGCCTACTGTTTTTCAGAAATTATTGTTTTTATTTTATGCATATTTTTTTTCAAAAAAATTTTCAGTCAAGGAGAAATATATAAAAAAAAAAGAAGCAATTTATGTTTAGCTGAGAATACAATTTAAGGTTCAGGAAAGCCCAAATGAGCAACGCAGCTAGTCGTTTTGCAATTTTTATTTATTTAACAGGGCCAACGTTTCGGTCACATATAGGACCATCATCAGAGCCAAGCCATTGTCAATTTATTGGTCAAATTGGCCAAAGAAATTATTAATATAACAAATCCAATGACCAATTTGTTCATTATGCATATGGAATCAGCCAATTGACCAAATCGGTCATTGGATTTGTTATACTAATAATTTCTTTGGCCAATAGGATCAATAAATTGACAATGGCTTGGCCCTGATGATGGTCTTAAATGTGACCGAAACGTTGGCCCTGTTAAATAAATAAAAATTGCAAAATGACTAGCTGCGTTGCTCATTTGGGATTTCCTGAATCTTAAATTGTATTCCTATAGTAATAATTTTAATTATTTTCTATAAAGCGAGATAGAACTCAATTTTTTAAGTCTCCCCATTTGGGGATTTCCTGGATTCCTCTATAAGAGTGTAAAATTTCTTTTCTAAACAGAGCGCGACAGACATATAATTGCATAAAATAAAAGGGCGAATGTCCGGCTCAAGCGGGATTTGTGTCTTACGGGAAAACTTCCCTAACTATTTACTTATGCAAAAGTAAGATTGTCTGTCCGTCTGTCCATTGGGGGGTTATCTAAATATTCAAACACTAATTCAATTCCGTTGTTATTACTGTAATATTTCTTTTAATAAAGAAGATATCGCATATTTTTAAACAGAAGCCTCTATAAACGGTACTAAAAAGGAAGGAGATGAAGATGAAGGTGTATATATATATAAAATAGTAGAAAAAGAAAAGATGGATGGTTGGCTGGGTGCGCTGACCCCAAACCAACTGGGGCACAAAAAATGCTTTGCTTTGCTTTCTCACTCCCCCTTGAGAAAAGAAACAGAGAATCAGAGAGAGAGAGAAAAAAAAAGCTTGGATTAAACTCTCAAACAACCAACTAACAGGGGGGAGGTGAAATTGAACTAAAAAGAGAGAAATAAATTGTTAAATAAAAGCGGCCAAGGGCCTAAGAATATACAAATTTCCTTAAGCTATCAATAAGGGCCCCACGCTTTTATTTTAAGACTTAAATCAGTGTTTCCCAACATTTTGAAGTCCACGGCATGGTGGGAATAACTACGGGCACTCTTCCTTTTTTTTCTCCTCCTAGCAAAACGAAATTTTTTCCGCCCTGCGGGAATTTTTTTTTCCCTCCCGTTTTTCCCTTTTTTTTAGCAAAACTAAATTTACACCATAATATAGTAAACTTTAATTTTTTTTGTTTATCTAAATATCTCGCGGCACCCCTTAGCCATTCGCGCGGCACACCGGTTGGGAACCACAGTCTTAAATATTCAACAATCTTAATAAAAAAAAAATGAAATTATTTCTCTCTTTTTAGTTCAATTTTTAAATAAAAGCATTAAAAAAAAAAAAAAATTTATTTTGAACCTTTTAGGCTTTTTAATAAATGACTAGGAACCGACCGAATATTCGGTTTCGGCGAGTTTTGGCCAAGGGCGGATACAAGGGGGGGGGGGGGGTAAAGGGGATAATTACCCCCCCCCCCGAGATTTGAAAAAAATAATTTAAAAAAAAATGTATTTTTAATGTAAAATTTTAAAAATTAATATTTAAAAATTCGATTTGTATTAAATACAAATCCAATTTTTACGGACGGGGGAAAAATTTTGTTTACGAACGGGAAAAAATTTCGGTTCCGCGAAAGAGGGAATGTTCCGCGGGCGGCACATGAAAAAAATTTTGGTCCATCGAGTGGCAAAAATTTTGCGTCTCTAAAAAAGGTAAAATATATTTTTACATACGAGAAAAAAAAATGGTTGGTTCCGCAAAAAGAGGGAATGATCCTCGGGCGGCAAAAATTTTTGTGTCCGGAAAACTTTGGTTCCGCGAAAAAAAAAATTTTTTTTTCGCACCTCTGGATCCGACCTTGGTTTAGGCTAAAAAGCCTGGTTTCGGTTTCGGCTAAAAACCAGCCGAAACCTGAATATGAAAAGATGGGATGAGACTCGCACGAAAAAAAAAAGGTCAAATAAATGAAGGGAGAAAAAAAATTTCCCCAAGACGGAAAAGGGCCGGAAAAAATTTTGTCTGATTTTCACGGGAGGGAAAAAAATTTTAGAGTTTCGGTTGTCTAAACTAAGATTGAGGCCGAAATTCGGTTTCGGTCACTAAATCACGGAAGCCTTTATTTTATAAACTCGGAGAAAACGCGCCCACCGGGAAAGTAAAAGACGACATGAAACACGCACTAATATAAATACTCACAGATCTTAATATTTTAATTCTATTACGATATTTACGTGAGAGTGATTGTACATATACATATAGCTATAGATATATCCAATCTACATCTCTCCTTTTCATTGCCTAATTAAAAAAAAAAATAAATTTTAAATATCTCAATTATTTTTTAATAAAAATAAATTCTAATTAAGGTTGTTCGGACATTAAAGCACTTTGGTAGATTAAAAGCTAATTTTTTAATATGTTATTAATCACTATCAAATACGTATAAAATAAAATTTTGAAGCAGATCTGACACAGGGTTATCGTGTAATTAATTTTTAAAAAATTGAAATTTAACATGTAGCCTATGGGGAATAACGACGAAACGCACACATATCGAATTATATAGGCATCTGTGCAAATGATACAAAAACAAAAAAACTTACATTTTATTAATTCACTTCAGAGGAATACGTTAAAAATAAAATCAAAAGTTTCTGCCGACCGCTTTTAAAGATATTTTAACAAAAAAGTCAAAAGATTCTCCAAAATGACAGTCGCTAATATTTAAAAATAATGAATTCTCGAGAGTCAGACCAGCCTGGCAACGTCGCATAGCATAAGTGTCTTATCTCTATGTCAGATACATTTTTTTTTTCAATTTTACAATATTTTTTCTCGCAAATCGTCCATTGTGTTTAAACTGATTTGCATTAAACATTGTAATATATTAAATAAAATAAAATTTAAGGCGTTTAAGATTTAAAATAGATAGTTGATGAATGCAATGGTGCCAGATCTATATTACGTGAAATACTGCTCAAGTCGAAAGTCATTCATTTATTATTTTTGGTAATTAAATTATTAACTTAATCCAATTATAAACTATGATAGGTCACGACTAAATTATAATAAGGAATTTTGGCATTCAAATTTTTAATTTTATTTAAAAAAAAATTTAGATTCTATTATGACTTACGATGTACTATCTGAACAACCTTAATTTCATTTCATTTGAACAATTTGGCGAGAGGGGAGGGGGAGGGGGGAGGTGCTGCACCTTTTTCACCTGCTGCATTAAAATATTCATAATAGCACCCGCCACTGTTAAATAGAGAGTAGAGTTATTTTATTCGTGGGGGAAACTATAAAAGGAAGTCCTAAGAGATGAATTGTGTGGATTGGTGACCCAGAGCAACAAGACACGTTTTTTTCTCAAGGTCATCATTTATTCTTGCTTGCTTGCTTGCCTTCTTGCCCTCCCGCCTCTTCCATCTCCTTCTTATGTTAAACTTTCAAAAGAAATTAACATGTCGCTAATATTTTTTTTTTTATTTATTATATAATCAAATCAAATCGAAGATTTATTTGTTTATAAATTAAAAAAAAAAAAAGTTTCAATGCAGGTGGGTGGGGGTGATCTTATCTTTCTTGATTATTTAAATAATAAAAAAAATGTTTTATTTTCTCTATTTAAGTAGCAAATTTTAAATGAAAAAAATTTATAGCCAACGGCCAAATCATGTTGCGTGCACTGGTTCTCGTCTGATCACCAAAGTTAAGCAACATCGGGCACGGTTAGTACTTGGATGGGTGACCGCCTGGGAACACCGTGTGCTGTTGGCTCTGAATTTTTTTTTTTAATTTAATTTATACATATATGAAAGAATATGGTTTAATTTTTAAAGATATATTAATATTTAAGCAAATTGCTGTGCCAATTCACAGACTTATCACTAGACAGGCTTAAATTATACCTTTAAAAAAAAAAGATCGAGTTTTTTTTTCCTTCATCAATTTTGAAATCCTATTTTTGTGTAGTTAATCTATAAAAAAAAAGTGAATAACTTTCATTAGACTATGTTAATAAATAAACGTCGGCATTTGAGGCTTTTTAAGACTTTAAACGAAAACTTCTCACGTGTTAACGCTATACGTATGTGATTCAGGCCAAGGGCGGATCCAGAGGGGTTTCTCGGGGGGGGGGGTAATCTGGCGTGACTCGTCACACAGCACACTATTTTTTTTTAATTTCGGTAATTTAAAAGCGCATTCTGTACTTGTTTGCCAGAATATAAATACACCTCAAATTTTTAAGTATTAATTTTTAAAATTTTACATTAAAAATAGATTTTTTTGCGAAAAAAGGTATTTTTTTCGAATCTCGGGGGGGGGGTAATTACCCCCTTGTATCCGCCCTTGATTCAGGCACATTTATTTATACCAACTGGTAGCCAGAGGAATATTATATATACTCCCCAAGGTTATTCACTATTGAAATTATTTGTTAATAATTAAATATTTCAAAAAAAAAATAATAATAATAATAATAATTTACAATTGTTCTTAACAATTAAATAAAATAACATTATCAAATAATAATGATTAATTGTTAAATTAATTTATTCAAATAAAAAAGACACAACAATAAAAGTAAATATACAAAACTAACAAACAAATTCTTTTTTCACAATTTTAATACAATATGATGAAATTACTTTTTGTTTCCAGATTGACCAACTCCTTCCTTATATGTAAGTAAAGTTATGATCATTTTCTAATATTTAGTACGTAAATGATTCACTTTTGATTGGATTTGAATTAATAATACGTATAGAGAGGCTCTAGTGTGTCACCATCAAACGTCAACGTCAGATCGAGAGTATCAAGGTCTAGGCTATGAGACAAGCGCAGAGTCTCTCTGTGCAATACACACGAGAGTTTTCAGTGGGCGAGAACCCCCCCCCCCCCCACCGCCCCCTAATATTGTATTGTGTTCGTCGTAGAGGCTGGCTGGCTACATTCCACCAAGTCAAAGGGGCGTATGGAACAACGACTCACCAGAGAAGACATAGAGTCGATTGTTATCCCTCGGATAAGATAGTCAAAAAATAGTTTTTTACGGAAAAAACTATGGCGTATGTAAAAAATAAAAAAAAACTAGGATACGCATGCGCGGACCGGATTTGACATGAAATGAAAATGTCAAATAAAATGTGAAATTTAAAAAGTACATATTTATTAATTTGACATTTAATAATTTTATATTCAAAAATAAGATAAGATGCTTTCAAAATGTTTTAATCCAAATTTTGTTTTTTGTTTATTAACCATATAATAATGCTTTTTGGAAGATAAAATTATTTAATATCAAATATTATTTATGTATTTTTATTTTAATATCTTGAGGATTCATATAATAATGAATTTTGCCAGATTTCAGTTTTTGGGCCATAAAATTAATTTTCCATATGTTTAGTTCCTTATCAATGAGAATTCTAATAAAATAAAAGCAAACTGGAATTTAAACTGATCCAATATTAATTAATTAAAGAAAATAATAAAAATGCATAGAAATGAAATGACAGTTGGAGGTTAGGTTACCATATTTAATTTTTGAATTTCATTTTTTAATTATTTTATCAACATTTTGATTATATTATTCACTAAATAAAAAGAAAACAACAGCGTCAATGTTCTAAAACATTCAAAAACATGAAATAGAAGCTGCTAACCTGTTTTTTTCAGGGGGTTGGGTTTTTGATTGTGCATAAGGCAGATTCCACGCATGTATTGAAATTTTTTTACTTTTTTCTGATGCCATCCAAAATTTAATTAAAATTGACGTCAATAAGACAAATAGCTGTGTGTGTGTGTCATCATAATTCCTCCTTCGGAAATTGTTTTTATAGGTAGAAAAAAAAACAAAAATATTCTCTTTTTCTCTCTCTCCTTAAGTAGGATGGAATTTAATTACCGTAATTTTATATTATAAAATTTCCTTGAAAAATAAAAAGGAAGAAATCTCAAAATGAACATGAATCAAATAAACAGCAGAGAACTCATGAAATGAACAAATGACGTACGTATAGAGGAGAGGAGGGGATGCTAAGAATTTTATCAAATGCAAAGAATATATATATTTTTTTTTTTTTATTATTTTTATTCGGAATATCATTTCTAAAATATTCAACCTGCATATAGAGAGAGAGAGAGAGAGAGAGGGGGGGGGGGGGGGGTAGAGAGAGAGAGAGGGAGAATGACATGTCATGGTGGTTAGATCCAAATATTATACAACCAAGGCCATAGAGGTGGGGGGAATGCCATGATGATATGAGACTCTGACTCTCTCTCGATAGACATATCGCTCCACCCCACGAAAATAAAAATGTAAAAAAAAAAAACATTCGAATAGATAAAAAGAAAAAAATTTGTTGTGACTGGTCGCACCAGATTTTTTGTGTCGCAATATATTTCATTTCAGACCCTGTTATGCATTTGTGTGTCAAGCGCCAAAAAAAAAATTAAACATTGAGTTAAGCACGGAATATTGTTTCAAATGCTATAATTAATGAAATATATCCTAAAAAAATTTATATTTAATGTTATTTGCACAATTGACAAAAAAAAAAAAAAAAAAATTATATATAATCCAATGAAAACAAAAAACTTGTTAAATTGAATTTGCTCAAAACTCAATAGCCGGCGCTTGACACACTAATGCGTAACAGGGTCCATTTAGTGTGCGTGTGCACATATAAGGGTACATAGGCGCAACCAGGGGGGGGGGGGGGTTTAGGGTTTTAACCCCCCCCCCCCAGGAGATAAAAAAAAATCAAAATATATATATTACAAATAGAAAAGAAAAAGTATAATCATTTCGGTTCCGCAAAAGAGGAAATATTCCGCGGGCGGCGCATGGAAAAAAAAATTTGGTTCCGCGGGCGGCACATGGGGAAAAATTTGGTTCCACGGGGCGGCAAAAATTTAGCGTCTCTAAAAAAAAAAGGTAAAATATTTTTACGGACTGGAAAAAATTTCCCCGCAAGGCAAAACAACTTGGGTTCTGCGAAAAAAAAAATTTTCACAGAAAAATATTTGAGATCAGCCCCCCCCCCCCCCCCCCAGGAGCAAATCCTGGTTGCGCCACTGTAAGGGTAACAAACAACCCTTATATATTTCGCTAATGCCCGTCTGTCTGTCTGTCTGTCTGTCATGTGAGACTTTCTGTAATATCCCCTCAAACCCCACCGACCTTTGGCCGTAGCCATCCCGTGAAGTTACATTATTTCCTATCCTACTTTCGTTTATAGGTAATGAACTAATCCCTAGTTGATTCCTCTTTGCTAGGGAGGATGTCCTAGTTTGAGGAGGAACTCCTTTTGAAGAATGAGAGGGACGTCCTTTCCACAGGACGGGATATCACAGCAACTCCCTCTCTTGAGGGCTATTGTGGTGGCATCCAATATTACAATTGGCCTGCTAGAGGATTTATTTTTATTTAATCACGCCTAAGATTTGAACAGGGATCTTCTTTATAGAAGCCGATACCCTAGCCCGCTACACCAGTGAGCCCCCCTCCCCCTCCCCATTTTAATAAAATGGAAATTCCTCAGAGTACAAAATTTTACCGGAAAGTTAATTAAATTGAGTAGTAAGCGAGGTGAATAGCTGAATCAATATGAAGATGGATGAATAAAAAGGCCAAGCAGCTATGATTATTATTGGTTCAATGAAGAATAGATCATATGATTATTATTTCTTTATTGCATTCAAACGTTTCGGTCGACTATCCAACCATCTTCATAGCTAGGGTTCATTCAGCCAATCGAAATCCTCTTATGTTCTTTGATAGGCGCTGAATGTAAATTGTAAATAAATGTTGGGTAGCGAGGATGCAGCCAAAGAGGTTTTGGACCAAAGAAAAACATTAATTCCAATAGAGACGTTTCGGCGAAAATTTTATTTTGCCATCTTCAGTCGTTAAGGGCAAAATAAAATTTTCGCCGAAACGTCTCTATTGGAATTAATGTTTTTCTTTGGTCCAAAACCTCTTTGGCTGCATCCTCGCTACCCAACATTGCAATATCTACAGCCACTAACTCAACCAACCATTGTATAAATATTAATAAATGTCTGTCAAAGAACATAAGGGGTTTTCTATTGACTGAACCCTAGCCATGAAGATGACGGTATAGTTGACCGAAACGTTACTATGGGTTTGAATGCAATAAAGAAATAATAATCATAGCTGCTTGGCCTTTTTATTCATCCTTCTATAAACAGAGTAGATGTGGTAGGACAGACAGACAGACAAACTTTTGATCAGGGCCTGGCGATAGTAAATAAATAAAAAATATTGAAAAATCAAACTCTAATGGAGTCAGTGGCGGATCCAGAGGAGTTTCTCGTGTGGGGGGATCTGGTGTGACTGGTCACACAGCACACAATTATTTCTTATTATCGGTAATTTAAAGGTGCATTCTGTAGTTGTTTACCAGAATATATATACAAATCAAATTTTTAAGTTTTAAATACAATTTTTTTTCTCAAGTCTCAGGGGGGGTATTACCCCCTTTACCCCTCCCCTCCTTGTATCCGCCCTTGAATGGAGTGTCTGTCTGTGAACTAAATATCTCAAGAACGAAAAGAGCTAGAAGGTTGAAATTTTATATTTAAGTTGGACACCCTGCTGGGACGTGACACGAAGCTTTTGAACAAAATCGACCAAAGAGTACTAGTACTTTTTCAGTTTTTTTGCCAATTTTCTTAAAATTCGCTCTAAATAATTTTGATTAAAATTAAAATTATTTTTTTAGATCCACTTTAAAATGTATATTCTTATTTTGCTCTTGAAATTGTTTTGAAGCACACTTTACTCTTCTACTTGATAGGATAGATATAAGCCATGGTAACAAAATATAAATTATTTCCCTTCATATCTTGAATTCTAATATATCGGCGGACTCTAATAAAAAACTGGTGTGGCCAGCACGGAACACACCCAGTGGCGTAACTACAGGGAAGCAACGCTTTCGGGCTCCTTTAAATATTTATTTATTTTTTAATAAAAGGGTAGAAATGAGAGATGCAGCGAAGGTTCTTTTTTTAATCGATTAATTCAAACAGCTGACGTTTCGGTTCCGTGTTTGAACCTTCCTCAGAGCTGGCGAAGTCATTATCAAAGTGTCATAGCGGATTTTACACATTGTTGAACAATTCTTATAATAATAAATATATACACAGTACATAGGCGCATAGGCGTAGCCAGGGAGGGAGTTTTGGGAGTTCAAACCCCCCGGACCCCATGGGACCCAAGCCATGACTAGATATTAAATACAAATTATATTTCACATAGGGTAAGAGAAAGTAAAATATAATAATTTACTCTAGCTAAAAAAACAAACTAAAATGATTTATAAATACCCTAAAATAATCTTAAATTTTTGAAAAAAATTTCTTGATTTCCCCCCATCAAAAATTTCTGGCTACGCCAATGACACAGTATGAGATGACCAGATACCAGGTAGGTGTATATAAATGAATGAATAAGATTCATATATGTACCTAGTCATCTCATACTGTGTATATATTTATTATATAAGTATTGTTCAACCAAGGGCGGATCCAGAGGTGTTTCTCGGGGGGGGGGGGGAGTAACCTGGTGTGACTCGTCGCACAGAACACTATTTTTTTTTAATTTCGGTAATTTAAAAGCGCATTCTGTACTTGTTTGCCAGAATATAAATACACATCAAATTTTTAAGTATTAATTTTAAAAATTTTACATTAAAATACATTTTTTTGCGAAAAAAGGTATTTTTTCGAATCTCGGTGGGGGGGTAATTACCCCCTTTACCCCCCTTGTATCCGCCCTTGTGTTCAACAATGTATAAAATCCACTATGACACTTTGATAATGACTTCGCCAACTCTGAGGATGGTTCAAACACGGAACCGAAACGTCAGCTATGTGAATTAACCTATTAAAGAAATAAGCTTAGCTGCGTCTCTCATTTCTACCCTCTTATTAATAATACATCTCCGTATTTATTTATTTATTATTTATATAAAAAAAAAATCATATATTTAATTAATTTTTTTTTTTTTGTTTATATAGGCCTATATCGTTTTGAAATATTAAAATATGAATTAAAAAGGGTCCCCATAGTTAGAATGAAAAAATCTATTTACGCCACCGGCCACACCAGATTCAATTGTTATATTATTCGACAAAACTGAGATATTCAATGAATATATATATATATAAAGACCTTCCAGTGAAATCAACAAGTGTCCCTTGATCAGACACGAGGGGGAGATTTCTAATTTGCTTTGCCCCCTCCCCCGCGTGCCCTTAATGCATTTAAAATAAATAATAAATTTGAAGGCCAACGCGAAAATAAAAAAAAAATTTAAAATGGTGATATAACTTGTTGAACCCTAATCCAAGGCCATGGATTATACGTAACACACACACACAGAGAGAGCGTGTATAGGGGGCAAGTTAGAAGAGAGAGAGAGAGAGATAAATTTTTATACCCTTGATAGAGCCCCTATGTTTGCAATGTGTGTGCAACGTGGCCTTCTCGGCTCTCTTTGCCTCCTCGCTCGGCACACACCCTCGTCGTTGGTTCGTTCGTCCCCGCCCGACACACACACACACACACAGAGACAAATAAAGTTCTAGTGGAATAAATGAGTTCGTTGACCCCGGTGGGGTCCCCTCCCCTTAGCCGGCGGCCCCGAGAGAGAGCAACAAGTGGTGGGGTTTTCAACTTGGACGGACGATCCCACGACCCCTACGCGCTTCTTCTTCAGAGTGGAGTTTCCAGGCACACACAAAAACATTTCGGGAGGGTCAACGGCCCTTTTCTAGGCGGGCTGCTGCTGCCTTCTCGGTGGTTGTGTTCTCTCTCTCTCTCTCTCTTTCACTCTCTCCCAACCCAATCAACTCAAGAGACCCACCCTAGAAAAAAAAAAATAATAATAATAATAATAACGACCCATCTGGAGCCTCCCGATCAAAGTTCAAGTATTACTAAGTAAACACAATGACTGACTGAGTGAGTGAATTCGATATTGAATGTTTCTGATGGAATGGACAAAATTGAAAAGGCAAGCAAGCAAAGAGAGAGAATATGAATAAGGAGCCAGCCATCACCATCTCTACCTCCTACTTATCTTCTTCTTTAGTGATTGAATTAAGTGAGTCAGGGCGGGTCTCAGCATCCGAGCTGACTATCCTGCCATCTTACGGCCATTGAAGCTACTTCATAAAGGAGGTTCAACAAAATGGCTTCAAGGGCAAATAGACAAATTTATTAGCTACTATTTTAAACAAATTTCCCCCAAAACAGAATTAATTTTTATTTTGATGCTCTTTCAAAATAAATAGATTTTCTTATATCTGTACTAATAAGGAAATTTATAGATTAAATCTCATCTCCTCTTAGTTTATAAAATAATTAAGTTGTCTATAATTAATAATAGTTAATAATTAAGAATTTTATTTTATTTCCACATTTCGGTCCAATAAGGCCAATCTCCAATCTTTTGGCCAAACTACAAACGAGCCAACAAATATCCACACATTGGCCTGCCCTATTGCCTCTCTTGGCAGTCAGTCAACGTAGTTTTCAATGTCTTAGCTTTAATTTTATTTATTCTTTTTGTGTTTACATTATACTTGTTCTTTTATACGAAAATAATAATTCTCATTGGGGATCAGGGAGCTTTATAGCAATATATTCCAATTTCAAGCCAATGACGTCAACATTGGTGCGCCAATGTTGGCGGAAATTCAAATAACCTTTTTTTTTAATCACTTATATCAGGGATTCCCAAACTTTTTTCGCTTTCTGGCGCCCTTAATATATCAGAATTTTTCAGTGGCGCCAAATGTCTAGGAAACCCTTATGTTAATAATAGTTTTTATTCATTTCAAATTCAGAAACGCATATCTAGACCTCTTATGTTTGCAATTTTATTTAATAAATGAATAAAACTCCTAACTTTAATTTTTCGAGTAATAGCGAAAAATTAATATAATATTTTGTTTAGGGAAAATTTCCACATCGTCCCAATGAGCCGGAAGTTGCACTAGGTTAAACTAGTGAAACCTCGCATATATTAATAATTTTTCTTATATTTTTTTATACCAACAGATATCTAATTAATTTAAGTAAATATTCTCCGGACTGCTTGGAATTCTAACCCACTACCCCCTTAGCTTTTAAGGTGCGCGTCTCGGAAAAACCGTTAAAACACGATTGACTCGAGGCGGCCAGGAGGAGGATATTTGTTTGTTCAGCATTTTCTCTTCGTTATCTTATTAGTTTAGATTTAATACAATAGGCGGCACAGCACACAACTTTTTCTTACACTTCGAGAAAGTTGTGCACCGTGCTTGTCACACCGGATTTTTTTTGTGTCTAAATATATTTAGTTTCCCATAGTTAATTTGCATTTCATAAGTAAAAAGTAACAGAGTCAATTGATTCAAAATTTCCAATGTTTCGAAGATCTTAGGATGGAAATAATCATTCAAAAATCAAAAAAATTTATATAAGTTAATTATGTTAATTATGTGACTCAGATTATTTCGCCAAAGAGTTCAATTCACATGCAAACTTTTTTCAAAAAAAAAGAGAGCACTAAAAATAAGCATCGTTAAAAAAATAAGGAATAATTTGCGGGATGATTTTGTATTCGATCCGTCCCCCTGGTTCGAATCACGACTTCCCATCGCCAAAGAGGTAAGTCCTGGATCGAATCCAATTTGTGCAATCAAACAGAAACTCCCCCCTGGAAATTATTTCTTATCTTGGGCGGACTTCGCGTCCAGCCAGGGTGCTAACGCTCCCCTGACCCCTTCCAGCCGACTCGGACGCAGGCCTGCGGCGGACCCTCGCCTTT